>JALLPD010001188.1:0-12764 GCA_036940065.1 Cyclotella cf. meneghiniana
ATAAGCTTGTGGTCCTCTGACCATTTCAGGAAACTGACCATATTTGACCATAAATATAAAATACCAGTTATACATGGCACAATGTTGTGCTGCTTGACACCAAGAGTAGAAATAGCCACAGCTGTATGATGAGTTATGCACTCAGCCAGTTGAAGTGAGTTTTACTCACAGACAGACACATGTTTTTAACATGTAGCAGAAAAATATTGCCCTGGCACATCACTGAGGAATAGTTCCCTGTTGATTAGGGTATACTCTGCTCATTGTATCAGAGTTTGCATGTTTTATATATCGCAAAAGCTGAATAAAAAATTCCACTTGTAACATGTAAATTTGCAAGAGTGCCAGATAAACTAAAAAGTTGTACTCAGTACTTAGCGCAAAGTAGTCCCTCATAAATGAGGAGGCACTTAAAAATAATGCCTAGGATTGATTTTTCCCCACTAAGCAATACATGCATATAGTCTATTTTTAGACCTGAAACCACAATAAGACCAAAAATAAGTCTATACCTGTGATTACATGAAGATGCAGTGACACCACAAAGTAAATTAGAACATACTGCATGTAGGCAGTAAATTTGAAAAAATTCTTCTAGGGTCTAAAATGACCCTACAAAGAATACTGTAGCTTCTACAGGCCAAACAGCATACTTGTGACCCCAAGAGGTTTGCATCACTGGGAAATGACCGCAATGCCCCTGGAAGCACTTGTCCCTCAAATGTGTTATTTTTCATCCAGATGGCACATGGTCATAGTGGGAGTATTGTGCAATCTCTACGTAGACATAGGTATCACTTGGAGCTCAAGATTCAAGTCAGCTTTAAGAGAGAATGGCTGCATGCACTATGAAGCAAGCACTGATCATCCCCATTTTACATGGGAGCAAGTCATGGTAGCCCGATACACAAAAACAATTGCAGCACAGCCTACACAATTGAAATCTCATGAAAAGGACTGCAAAAATTGCATGTAACCGCACAGCTCAGCCCGTCACAGAAATCGACCAGCCCACTAGTGAACAACATTGAACTCCATGACAGGGCATAGGAATGCATTATATTGCTGCATCCTGGTCATGTGTCAGAATGACATAGAGCATTACCCCCAAGTCTCTGAAGGAATGGGGGTGCATGCAGGACCAAGAAAATAACTAGCAGTTGAGTCCCCAGTCTTAAAAGACCCATGTAATGGAGTCTTCTTCTCAAAATCCTTGTGTTCACTTGTATGAGAATTCTGTGTTCTTTTTGCATGTTTTTGACAGGAAAATGCACAACTCATCAAATTCTTTGTGAATGTTGAGAAAAAATTAAGAAAAGACTAGAAAAATGAGAATGCCTCTCATGTGTAGACCCTATCATGTTACATGCCACAGATCTTTGCAAGAAAGAGGTAAAAGCAAAAGAAAGGCTAGTGGGAAAACAAATAGCCTCAGCACCTCTGCTGGTCCAAGGAAAAAGAATTCAAAGATTACAACAAAAATAGAATTTAATCAATTCTGAATTCACTAGCTTTTAAGATAAAAAATCTTAACCAGAATTCATAGTCAGATGTAGGTAAACCAATCCAATTGCATACCTTGCTCACTTGGTAATAAATTAAGTCTTGCTGTAAATACCAACAAGACCCCATAAATATGCCAAGAAATTTTCTGGGATTGAGAATATTTTTCTCATGAAGATGAATTCTTCTCGTACGCAAAGAAATTTACTTATGTGCCCTCGCAGCACTATCAATAACAAGGTATCAGCAAAGCAACTGAAAATCAAAACATGTTGGGCTTCAAATCCCTGACATGGTGTCACTACAGTAATAGTGGAAGCAAAAAGGACTTGTCCTTAAGCATTCGACATGTTCCAAAAATAGGAACAACCATATGTTTTCTTTACCCATCTAGGCATGTGTCAAACTCTTGGCACTTGCAGGATGAGTTCTCTTTACATGAAAGGAAGGGTGCAGACACATGATGTTTTTATCATTGCTACAAGCAATGCTGTCAAATATACTTTCCTGAGGTGCAATTTATCCAGAGTGACTAAGCCAAATCATGACATCAGTTCTTGACAAAAGCAAAGACTGAACAAAAATTGTTCTAGATTTTTGAACAAATAACAACATAAGAAAAATATGAGATGATCAATGTCACCTTGCCAGTTAATATTGATTTCACAAATCTACTAAAATCTGTGAATTAGGGTTGCTTCAACACCTAGAAACAACAAACTGTGCACTTTTGTACTCTGCTCTTATTGAGCAGACATAGTCTTAAGCACAAAGCCAACCACTCCAGTGCAATACTCCTCTGAAGTCTGATTAAAATATCAGATCTTCCAAACAGTTTCGAAAGAAAAATTGACACTAGCTAGCACTACAATCACATACACAAACATGTTACTGAAAATTTTCAGAACAAGTGAAATTGTTTGATTGAGTTTAGGTGTTTGGAAGAAACTTCCTGTCTCCCACCACTTTTAAGTGAAAGGTAGGTCTAAGCCTATAAAGTCAGAGCACAACAAGTCAAAAAACAAAGGAAATATATTAAGAGGAAAAATTACCTTATGACTGGAGGGTTTTTGTTGACAGCCATTGTCAGAACTGACTGTACAACACAATAGAACACTCAAATAATTAACAAAATACTGTAAATCCAACAGAGATTCTTAAGAGAAGTAAAATGGAAAAAAGTAAGGAAAACTGTCTACACTCAAAGAATCAATACATTACAGTAGATGTTGCATTATTCAACTCTACAAAACAACCAAAGACTGCACAATAAGTAAACAAATCATTAGACTGGATACTGACACATCCAGAATCTGTTCATGCATAGAACTACTGACAAAGGTCAAACCTACTCAGTGCTATAAGCAAAAATGATGGATTTTCCATGTGCCTCACCTGCATACTCATTGGAGTCAAAAGTATCCATATAGTTCTCAATAGAACTGATTTGGAGGAACATAATAGTCTCCAAAGGCTAGCTTAAAATACCACCTTAACAAGGTTAGGATTGACTCACCAAGCAAATAGTAAAGATTAAGGCATGAACCAACATGCAACATTTCTGCACAAGACAGTAAGGGGATACATATAGACCCAAAGTCTTCTCATGGCAAAGCATCATGATTGTAAAGCAGATGAGTACTTGCTAATCAATTGCCCACACAGGGAATTCATATGCTACTGGGTGGTCTAGTACAACTGAGAACATTGAGTAAGGAAATATGATTGTCCTGCACAAGACAGTAAGGGGATAGATAAAGACCCAAAGTCTTCTCATGGCAAAGCATCATGATTATAAAGCAGGCAAGTACTTGCTAATCAATTGCCCACACAGGGAATTCATATGCTACTGGGTGGTCCATTACGACAGAGAACATTTGGTAAGAAAATATGATTGTCTTGTCTCTCTCGCAACTGGAATTGTAGAGGAGGAGGTAGCATGGCACTAAAGCCACTATTATTGCCTATGAGACATGGTACACCAAAAGAGACACAACAATGTATGGACTATTGTTACCACACCACAGTCTAGAGCTACACCAACTCTGGTTGAGTAAAGGTTGTCTCACATTTGAGTACGGAATGCTGAACGAAGAGTTCATAAACTCTGAGTAACTATTATTTAATCTCTCAGACCATATTAACATTTCTTGATTCAAAAGACCTGTGTAAACCAGATAATGGTCTGTTCAAGACACAGCATCTAGTGTGTAATTTTCTAATGACAACATCTGTGAGGTTTACTTCCAGACCATCCCATGGAGAACACAAATGGAAAACAAGAGTAGGGACTCATCGAGTCTCAATACCACTATAGTCATTTTTCTCAGAGACAGTCAACGGGATAACCATTGATAGTGCAACTTCTTGGTGCACAAGCCACAACACTCAATTGAGCCCTTTTAAACAAGAGAAACAAAGAATCTATGACTTTTGTTCTTTTACAACCACAACACAGTAAATTATGAGTATTCATACCCAAAGAGATGATCATCATCCCAAAAAGAACAAGTCAAACTTCTTTGTTGCATTAATGCATAAAATAAATAACACAAGCTGCTATACACATGACAGTGGTATGGCATAATAAGCTTAGAAAAATGCACAAAATCAAAAAAATCATCTATTATGTTGTCAACATTATTTCAAACTATGAAGTATCTACATGGTTCAAAATACAATAGGTTGATAGTCAACAACTGTCTTTGAAACATCCAAAATGGTTAGTGAATGCACATTTAACCATGTTGCAATGTCATTACCACCACCAAAAGAGTCACAAATGTGAAGACCTCTTTTCAGGATCATTGCAACAAAATATCAAAGGATGCCATCACAGATGAATCCTGACACTCCTTGGAACACAAAATAAAAGAAAGATGTTGATGTTTCTACCTTCCAATGATTTAGTCAACATCATGTATGACTTGGCATTCTTCCCTTGCCAGTAGCTGACTCATTTGGGCAACTATTTCCATGGATACATAGGGACAACAGGGCAAAATAAAAGACAAGCACTCATACCAAGGATGCATGAGAAAGATAGCAAAATACCTGCACTATCAGCACCCTTGTGAATTAGATGTGGTGCAGTATCCAATTGAACACTCACCATGACTATCAAAGTGCAGTTTCAGCACTCCACTTTTGGACCATATGCATACCATGTGGCACCCAGTGTAAGTCAACCAGATTCTTCAAAAATACAACGTATAGTTGAATATCTTATTAAAGATCAACATCAATGAATTGTTGCTTGACCTGCTGAAAAATAATGGTCTTGTTGGCAACGTCTAGTGGCATTTTGTGTTTCTAACAAACACCAAGTTGCCATCCACTCAAACCTACTATACAGTACCACCTAGATCTAGTGTTGCAATCTAAAGATGGAACTGTTGGTTGGAATTTCAATCTTGCACACACAGACACAACCAATAGGAGAGACCATGCAATACCAAACTAACCTTAACATTCTCTTGAAGAGATAGTCACATGGTCAATGAAAGCAATGCTATATATAACAAAGGTATTTTACCCTGAACAAATATTCCGTCTGTATGGAAGTGATACTTGGATTATCACAACATTTCATGAAATATGACAATTTGGGTTTCACACTGAGTTCAGTCATATCATTCTGACTTAGGAGGGTACTTAAACACTGGCAAGAATCATAGGCATTGCAAATCTCCCGCTCCAAAAGCACTTATACTTATAATACATAAACATACATGTATGCGCCACAAGTCACAAGCAGCTTTCAATCCTCATCCTTAACCATAAGTTTTTTCTGCAAGCCTGGCTCATAATTGGTTTTTTCCTCCCTGAGGTTTTACTTTTCTGCCAGCCAAGCTGATTTTCCAATTGTGGGAACAAGTGAAATAGGTTAATCATCCACTTACATGTGTAAGCATCTCAAGCTTCCATCTGGAACCTCCATAGGTCCTCTTCACTTTGTACAAACAAAGGGAGTACAAAGTTATAAGATATTTGCTTCTCAGTAACTATATATCTAAGGTAGATACTTATCAGGTATGTTCCTCAGAAACATATCCAAGAGAAGCACTTAAGTGAGTTCAACTGCTCAACTGACAAGTCTGCAGTGTGAGAACTTCTCTGTAAAAATTAGATCCTGTCATCACATGAAAAAATACATGAGGACTGACAAGTTGCAGTCCTCACTTGTGCTTCATTTCTACATTTAATATAACTTATAATGAAAGTCATTTTGCAACAAACTTCAGCCATTTCTACAACATATAAATTTGTCTACAAATGGCTTAGGTCAAGCACTAGCATGGTCAGCCACAATTACATCACAAGGTATTGACAAGGACAAATGATGCATGGTTACTCACACTCACAAGGATAAAAATGTAGTAGAACATTGCAAAAACTATGAAGAATAAGCATAAATGTGCTTTTCTAAATATGTCTCAACTATTACCTAGTTTTACAATACCATGAGCATGATCAGCCACAATTACATAACAAGGTTCAGTAGGGTTATTGTCAAAGACAATTGATGCATGGTTACTCACACTCACAAGGCTAAATTTTTTTAGTATAACATTGCACACTAGGCTGAAAGTGTAAAAATAAGTATGCTTTACTACATAATATGCCTTGACTATAGCCTGGTTTAACACCAGAACTAGCATGGTCAGCCAAAATTACATAAGAGGTTCAGGAGGGTATTGTCCAAGGGTAAATGATGCATGGTTACTCACACTCACAAGGATAAAATTTGTGCAGTATAACATTGCACACTAGGCTGAAAGTGTTAGAATAAGTGTGCTTTACTCAATATGCATAGACAATTACCTTGTTTTACAGCAGCACAAGCATAGTTAGTCACAATTACATAAGATGTTTCAGCCAGGTTATGGTCATGGACAAATGATGCATGGTCACTCACACTCCTGTGGATAAATTTCTTTAGTAATTCATTGAACATTAGCCTGAATGTGTACAAACAAAATCAAACTTTGCTTTACTCAATATATCTTGACTATTACCTGGCTTCACAGCAGAATTAGCATGGTTGGCCACGATTACGTAAGAAGTTTCAGGACAGTTATGGACAAGGCCAAATGATGCATGGTTACTCATACACACACTAACATGTGTGTAGTATAACATTGCATACTTGGTTGAAAGTGTAACAAAAGATCAAACTATACTTTACTCAATATGACTTCAAGTTTTTCCTGCTTTTTCAGAGCACTAGCATGGTAAGGCACAATAACACAATAAGCTTGAGTAGGGTTATGGTCATGGACAAATGATGCTTGTGACTCACACTTACAAGGATAAAATTTGTGTAGTATAATATTGCACACAAGGCTCAAAGTGTATGAACAAAATTGAAGTTTGCTTTACTTGATTTACCTTTTCTTAATACCTGGTTTTATGACAGCACTAAAATTGGTCAGCCAAAAAACATAAAAAAATGCAGAACAGTCATGAACAAGAGCAAATGATGCATGGGTACCCATACTCATGTGGATAAAATGCATGCATTACAAAATTTCACACTAGGATAAAAGTGAAAGAAAATTTCAAACTGTGCTTTATTCGATATGACTTTGAGCTTTACCTGATTTTTCATCATGTTACATAAGAAGGTTCAGCAGGGCTATGGCCAAGGACAATGATTCATGGTTACTCACACTCAAAAGAATAAAATTTGTAGAGTATAAAATTGATCATCCAAGTTGAAGGTGTAAGAATGACATCATGTTCGATATGCCTTTGCTTAATACCTGGTTTTACAATGGTACTAGGATAATTAGATCCTGCTGAAACTTCTGTTGGGCTTTGGTTGGGCACAATTACACAAAAAGCTTCAGCAGGGTTATGGACAAGGATGAATGATGCCTCATCACTCAGAAGAATAAGCTTTGTTTAGATTGCACATTAGGCTTAAAGTGTAAGAATTTAATCAAACTGTGCTTTACTTGATACAATTTTGATATATTCTGGTGTGACAGCAGCACTAGCATGGTCAGTCACAATTACATAAGATGGTTCAGCAAGGTAACGGACAAGGACAAGTGATGCACAGCTAGCCACCATACTAGGGTGAAAGTGTAAGAATAAAATCAAACTATGCTTTACTCAACATGTCTTTGTGTAATCCCTAGCATTATAGCAGCACTGGAAGGTCAGCCACAATTATATAAGAAGGTTCAGCAGAGTTATGGCCAGAGTTAAATGATGAATTCTCACTTAGAAGGATAAAATGTGTGTATTACATCATTGCACAGTAGATTGAAAGTGTAAGAATAAAACCTAACTGTGCTTGACTCAACATGCCATTTCTGATAACCTGACTTTACAGCAGCACTGACATGGTCAGCCATGATTACATAAGAAAATTCAGTAAGGCTGTGGCCAAGAGCAAATGATGCAGTGTGATAAAATTATTAAAGCATTAAATTGCCACTTCAAGCTGACAGTGTAATAATATAATCAAACTTTGCTTTACTCAATACAATTTTGCATCATTTCTGGTTTTGAGGCAGTACTAATATGATCTGCCACAAATACATAAGAAGGTTCAGTGGGGTTATGGCCAAGGACAAATGATGTATGGTTACTCAAAGTATAAAATTTCTATATTACGAATTGTTCATCCAATCTGAATGTGCAAGAATAAAACTGATCTGTACTTTCTCAATCTATCTTTGCTTAATACCTGTGTTGACAACAGCAGAAGCAAGGTCAGACACAAATACATATTTGTTTCAGTCATAGCATGGATACAACCAAAGTCACTGTAAGGCATGGTTACTGGAAAAGATCAAATTTGAATATTTCATCTATCTATATCTTTTACACACCACAATGGGACCATACTTGCTCCCTTGAAGACAAAAAGAATTGAATCAAGATGAAGAGAAACATGATTGAAATGAGATGCTGATTGCAGTGTGTTGTCCTTAAGCTCCATGGTATGTGCTGTTAACATGTGAGAGTGACCTAAGCCATTTCTACAAGTTTGATTTTGTATAGAGGGACTGATGCTCGTTAAATGATTTTTATGAGTTAAGTTGCTTGTTTTCAAAACACAATGATGAGGCAAATAGAAAAAGGAAACTGTGTAGGGTCTACACAGTATTAGTACCTTGTACTAATGACACAATGAGATGCTTGTGTAGGTTTCTACATCCCTCTCATATGTCTCTAATGTCATTAGTTTATGACACAAAGCTTTTTGTCCCAAATGATATTTCTGGGTAATGAAGGAATTCTTGCTAATTTTGCATGAACTTGATCACTGGGAGAATGTCTAACATCTCCTGATAAATATACTACTGTATAGTAGATAATTGGCCTATGTCACGCTCATCATTCATAACTCTGACATGATTAGTAAGACTTCTTAATTCTTAATCATGTGATTAAATCTGGCCGACATGGCTTAGCAGTGCTTTCAATACCTTCAGTTGACTGGATGACAATTAACAGATCAAAATTGAGTAAAGATTACTTTTGTTGACAGTTGAGACTCACCATCCTTCCACATTGTATCTTTGTTGTCCTATCCATCAGAGTCAGAATAATGATTTAAAATGCAAAATATAACCAAATATCATCAAGCACAACCTTCTTTGTAGTTGGAATGCCTTTGATACAGAATTATATTCAATCTGTCAATTTGGTAGATGGACTTTCAAATATTATGATTCTAGTATAGTCATTATGTTTGTCTACATTTGATGGCAAATAAAACCTTGGCACAAGAACTGCCATGCTTGAATTGAATGGAAAAAATCTCTTCATTCATGCATATGATACTCTAACATAGCCGTGCAGCAATTCATTCACTAAGGCTGCTGACAGGAGGGAGAAGAAGGGAAAAAACCAATGTCAAAAAAATTTTCATACTCCAATGCTGATCAGATTGTACTGATCAATATCCAAGATGTGGTAATCAATCGGGAATAAGCTTGCTCAGGCCAGAGAGTGAGATTAAGAGTCCCATTGTTGGCAAACTGACCTACCTATGTGCTACCTAGTTGCTCAGAATGATATTATGGGGAGATGGCATGCTTGGAAACATAGTTTACCAAAGATTGTATTGGTAATGAACGAGCTGTGCATCTGTTTGCCTGTTTGTTCAGATTTTTTTGGTGACAGTCATGTTTCTATTGAGTAGAATCAATGATGTCACCTATATTGTTCAGTGCTAAAAAACAAAATGGACCAACAACACAGCAATGTGAATTGTTCCCCCACGAGTTATTAAGCTACGTCCAACTCTGATATGAAATGAATGAACACCTAGTTTTGTATCCATACAATGACACTTAAAGAATGAGCTTCAAATCTCCATGTTCTCCTGCTGCGCAACAGCATCCTCGCGTGATATATGGCCGGAATCTAAATAAGCACATCATGCTTTCAGACTAACAAAAGACGATAATCTACAGGTTGTCACATTACAGTTGACCAAAACAACAGCTCAACTATATTAAACCAATTTTCTCATTCTCTCACATGACAAACTTTTACAGCCCCATTTTCGACCAAGCATGTAACATTGCAAACTCCCTATAATCGCATAAGATTTCTTCTCCCTTGTTAATGTCTTTAATTGCATAATACTCAAAATCGCACCAATCATCCTTCCCGCACTTTACATTCGGATGTTCCCAACCCTCATCTTCTCTTCCCTCATTCATGAGCGACCCATTATCTAAATCCATAACAATAACCAGCGGTCCACCTGGAACCAGCCGCTGGACCCACGACCAAACCAACACATCACACGTCGTTTCCGAATCAAGCTGATCCTCCTCGTCTCCTTCCCTCTCATACAAAAAAAACAAAAACTTCCTCCATGTATGCCCATGGGTAAAAATAATGGTATTATTTGTCGCTTTAAAGACCAATTCTCCCTCCTTTATGTCTCTCGCCGCCTTGAGCCCTCGTCCCTTGAACCCACTCTGAAAGGGCTCCATGGGCGGATCATACGAAGCATCCGTCCACACATAGCTCCGCGGGCCCATTCCCTCCTTCAGCGGCCAGTCTTGCAAATCCTGCTCGACAAACTCATGATAATAATCTCTCAAGTCACGCCATCGTTCGTTCGTAGGAATGGGTTTGCTCTTGATAAACTCCGCAGCGCACGAGAAGTAAGCGTGCAGTTCCCAGTAGGAATACCGGTACCATTCGTCGGGATCCAGAATGGATTTGATGTAAGCTTCGTGTTCAACATCTCCGTAATCAATTTGACCAACTCCTTCTTCCTCTTCTTCTTCTTCTTCTTCTTCTTCTTCCGATTCGATGACGTGTCTCAGGGGCATGAGGCGTGATTGGAGCAGGTGAAGGCGGCGCAGTTCGTTGTCCACGGCTACAGACGCAAATTCTAGATGTGTCTCTCCGTCAGGTTCAATTCGAGCTGATCCCCTTTCGTGAGAGGACGCCGTGAGGCTTTCAATGTTGTCGCTGTAGTATTTTAGGGCCTCATTCATTTTGGATTCGTAGGCATCTTCGTTATGATGTGGGGTCAACTTGGGGGTGGCGGATGGGACGAGCTGGAGAAAGAGTAGGGGTAACAGATAGGAGAAGAGCCACGGCGGCCGATGGCGTTGGTGGTTGTTGTCCATCGTGAATGAGATGGCGTTCAGGGGCGATTGTCAAGGGCCGCCAGTGCGGTGGCAGTCGCCATTGAATATAGCGATGATGGATAACTCTCTTTTGTGGTCTTGGGCTAGGCTTTGGCTAGGCTTGACAAAGGCTGCCTACCTATACAAGATCGAACAAGATCAAAAATCAATTGATATCTTCTCTTCCCTTTGGTTGGATCTCATCGAAACTCCGATAATTTGATAAGCTGGAATCTTCACATGTGGCCGTTGGATGTATTACTCGAGATGTCTTATTTATGTGTTTGCTGAGTGTGATGTGACCGATCGTCATCGCCAAAAATAAATAATACCATACTTACCGTGTTACATTGATCTACGTAGACGAACATACAGTACCAGATTCTCCATAAAAAAATCAACACAAATCTGTACTTCCACACTATGACAATTTCCGCCGCCACAACCCGACCTTCCATGAAAAATAATATACCACTGCAACCCCAGGTCCACCACCAACACCCTCTGCGACAATCCACCCCCTTGGTTTGGTCAGATTTATGTTATTTTACACGAAATCACACCGTTTCTTAATTTTGTTACAGTTGGCCATCACGACTGGAAGCAGGGCAGATGGGAATTTAATACATGTAAGTTGATTTCTATGTGTATTATTCCCAGATTTATTTCTCTTCACCATTGCCTCATAGATGCCTTTGTTGCTATTCATTTCTGTGTTGTCATGGGTGGGATGCTCATCAGGCTTTTTATGGTGACTTTTTGTGTGTCAAATTAGGCATCACAGAAATTTAAGGTGAGTTCTCTTCCTCCTACAGTTCATCCATTTCTTCCACCTACTTTCTCAAGCCTTCTCTTCCCTCCCCCATCATTTTAGTAACAACATTATCAAACTCTTTTTGATCTGCTGATGCCTCCCAAGTGCTGTATCAGCAACCGTAATGGCTTTGAGGTCATTCTTGCTAACTTTTTTCATCCCCTGCACTGTTTTTGCTGAAAAATGGTGCCTCTTTTTAACCATCTAATACTTGCTTTCACTGTGCAGTCACTGCTTCCTTTTTCTTTCCACTAAGATCATTGATTTGATAATGAGTCATCAAAATGCTTAGCTCAGCACTCTCAGTATTGAGAATGAAAAATTTCCACCTGCATAGTCCAACAAGAAAAATTGAGACTCAACAATATTTTAAAAAGAAACAATCAACCAATCAATGTGACTATCAGGGGCTGAGTTTTAATTGTTGCTTTCAGCGAATAAAACTGCTAATAGCTCAAAATTATGAAGAATTATGAATTGAATTAGGCATTTCATAAGATGATTTTAAAAACTACTCTTTGTTTTAAAAGGTTCATTGTTGTGTTCTTGATATATACTATGATTATAACTGATTTGGGCGCTACCCCAAGAACTACTGATATTTACCTACTACATGTAGACAGCATCTGAGATAAACACGAGTAAAACCTACGAGATTGAAAGGTCTAACATAAAACTAAAATAACTAGAGGGATAATTTTTTTGCTAAGACATATTTATCTCTAAACGAAAGGTAGTGGCGAGTTTAACAAGTCAAATGCTAGGAACAACATAGTTTCACTCAGAGCTCACATATTTTTTCAATTAAATAGATCAGGTCTGTTCTTATT
>JALLPD010001189.1:0-12811 GCA_036940065.1 Cyclotella cf. meneghiniana
ACACACACACACACACACACACACACACACACACACACACACACACACACACACTATTGCCCCCCTTTTCTCAAAGTTGCCTATGCAACCCCTGTTACTCATGATGACCCTCTGAGTAACCAAAAAAACCGTATGATCTTGACAAGAGATACTAAATGCATGGTTCCCACCACTGTGACTACACAGTACACCGACCCCTTAAATTCATGTTTCCTTTCTTGCTCTTTTGGCCTAATGGCCTCCATCACAGAGGGGAAGAAACCATAGCACTGGGGCCACACTTGCATTGGCACTTGCATGCCATTGTGACTATCTGGGTGATAGTTCACATCATGCCTACTTAGGAGCCATTTCCAAGCGACAACGGATCCGGGGATGGTAAGTTCTGAAGAATGCATGCATCCAACGGAAGTTGGGAGTAAGAACAGATGATCCTTCCACATTGTTTAATGTGATGACAGCAATAACAACTGATTATAACATCATGTTATGGGAGATCCAAACATGTTAACAAAACACAGAGATTCTGTTGTATTGTTAACACCATTCCACTTACCCCAGTGAAGATAACTACAATGAAAGAGTTGTGCCCAAGGGTTTATTACCTCATGTCATAATAATCTACCTTGTCATTTTGAGGAAAGAAAGGTGGAGTTTTAGACAATGTTCTTTTTGTTCTATTCATGGCAGAGTAACTGTTGCCATGGAGGGAATGAGTGTCATATCCATGCTTATTGCTCATTTTGTATACAAGGAGGAATTATTCATTGAAGGTATCAAAATAGGGCTGTGATGTAAGTATGGTTGGCACATACCTGCAGTGGCAGTACTGTGGGCTACATATGGCACAGCAGCATATAGTACAGGTGGTACTATATCTAATTTTGCCAAAACATGGAGTGGTACCAATACTATGAGAGAGCTTAGGAGATGGAGCTCCTGATGGGCAAACTCCCATGCTGTGATGAGAACAACTAGAAGTTTGTTAGCATTAGAATTGATTCATAATTTTCATTTCTTCAACTATTTCATCATTTGTCCTTTAGTCTACCAATTACACCTAACTGATTGTTAGGTCACTATTATAATAGTTCAAAAGATGGTCACCTTCCGCTGTCTTTGAAGACATTTCCTCAGCTTTTTCCTCTGTAAAGATTTTCACTTCCGATCCTCCAAATTCAGACCTCCATCCAGCTTGATCACCCCTCAAGGTTTGAAGGAAGCCCCACAAGCTTCGGTCCCAAGGTCCATGAAGATGACCCTTGAGACAACCCTCAAGATAAGCCTCAAGACTTGGCACCATCTGCCTCTGCCAGAAAGATGCATGCAAGAGCCGACATGCTCTCCTTCCTACAAGCAAAAGCGATCACAATGTATCCACAACATCACATAAAAGTGATTCCAAAGAGCTGCGTGATCTGCTACAAGCAATCATGACAATTTTGCAGACTCGCAACTGCGATTGCAATGATCTCATGAGCTCGCACGAGTGGCCACAATGAGCCTGCTGCGATGGAGAAAAGCAAGTGCAACGATTCCGCAAGATAGCGATAATCAACCGCAATGACTTCCGTGAAATCACAAAATGCGATTGCAATGAAACCCAGAAATTTGCAAAAGTGATCGCAATACACTTCCATGAATTGCCACAGCAATCACAATGAGACCACAATGTTTGCAAAAAGCAACCACAGTGTTTTGTCTTCTGCCAATCACAAGAAAGCAATTGTAATGAATCGCCTGCAAACTGCAAAAGCAATTGCGTTGAGCTGAAAGCTTGGGAAGAGCAACCAAAGCACCTCTGCATATTGCAACTGCAAATGCAAAATGCAGCCAAAAACAGCCATCACAAACTTGCAAAGACAAGCGCAATGTGACCACCAATCTGCAACAAGCGATTGCAATGAAGGCGGCAATTCACCAAAGGTGATTACGATGAAATGCCGGGACTTGCAAATGCAATTGCAATGAACTGCAAGAAATGCAAGTTGCAAGAGCAACCACAACTACCTTCTGCAAATTGCAGAAAAAAGCGATCGCAATGATGCCTGCAAGTCACAAAGCGCAATCGCAATACTGTGCTTGCAATGAGCCATGAACTCTGCGAAATCGCAAATGCAATTGCAGCACTGTGCCCATGATGGGCTACAAAACTCCGCGAGCCTTGGCAAGGTTGCAAGAGATACCACCACAGATGCCAGTCCGCCGCGATCATGGCAAGCAGTCAAAAAGTGGAGCTTTGAAACAAAACTCAACAATCAGTCATTTGTTAGCCTTTGTTGTCAAGCTCAAGACAAAAAATCATATCTATACTAACATGAGTAACAAAACTTGGTCTTTTTTTAAGCCTGAAAGCTTGCTGTGGGATTCCACCCAGCAAAGTCATATGCTATATCTTGCAGATAATTGCAAAAGTCTATAGTGAGTTGGAATCAACTCAACAATCAACCATTTTTTTGCTTTCCAATCTTGAAAGCATGGTTGACTGAGGGTACACAAGAGCAGAGTAGAATACTTGATTGTTGATTTTTTTTAAACAGCGATGAAGTTTGTTTAAACACAAAACTTGAAGACCAGCCCCATCACCACAATTGGAACAATGTAGGTGCCCTTTGACTTGGTGGATGACTAGTGCCTTGCAAAAATAAAAATTAATATTTGTTTTCTTAAACAAATAAAATTGTACAGTCTGAGCCAATAAATTTTCTGCCTCCCTTTCCCTTTTTGAATCCGCTCTTTCTCCTGATAAGGAACAATTGAGTATTTAGGACATGTCAGATGAAACATTTTGTTCCCCTTCTTGACTTTGGTATAGTTTTTGAGACAAAACTTGCCATTCCATATGACTGTCTCTCAGATTGAAAGCCACTATTGTCTTCCTTTTGAGGAATATGTTGTTTTACTCTTGTTTTGTGTTAAGGAAACCATTGAGTATGAAAATTGTTCACTGCAACAACAATATTTCATGCTAAAGTTTGAAAACTTTCCAGCCAACATTTTTGGACTATATACTTTGTTCTCTTCCAAAGAAACAATGTATTGCTAAGCAGGACAGGAAAAAATCCTTACCGACAATCTCAAGAGTTAAATTGACTTGTTCAGTTGCCAAAACCACGTTTTTTTGCGATGCTTGTGATATAACCACAGTGGGTTTGAGAAAGCTTCCCACCATTGCACAACAAAGCTTGGACATTTGTTTGATTGAACAATGTCCCTTTTAAAAGCAAGTCAGTATGAGTTAAACTTTGTGCACTCTTGTCTCCTGAAAAGGAACAATTGAGTAAAGCACATTGTTAGACATAACAACTTGTTGCTAGAGTTTGATGAAACTTGCTCAGCGAAGTTCTTTGCTTTTGACTGAAACCAAGTACCAAAATACTGCATGTTTGCTTAGACCTTAACAAACATGGACTTGATGTTAAGTCTGAATCGCTTCAAATTTTTTGTCAGCATTCTTACTGTGTCTGATTGAGAACAGTAAATAGTCTTTTTCAATTCTGCATGAATTGAAAAATGATTCGAGCCTTCATCTGTAAGACATCACTTCATAACTTCCCGTCCTTAATGAACCTATATTGAGTGTAGCAGCTGGACGCAGCCTTCCTGTTACCTTTCTTCAAAGAAATTACTGCTTGAACAGCAATCACTGACAATAGAAGCTTTATTGCTAAAATATGCTGTAAACTCTCGTGCCAGAAATGAGGATTCACATTTGTTTGGTCTTGCACAACAAGGAAAAGTCAGACTGACTCTCTCCATTATTTTGAAGTACTCAGTGCCTATGACTAGAATAAATGACAATTGTTGACTTAAACAATTTGTTCCCAATTCCAGAAAATGTTTGAAACAAACTTACCAGCCAAGCAGAATAGCTTTCAGACTTGAAGGCAACACAATTGCGATTCATATTTGTTCAAGTTTTGACAAATAGCACACCAAGTTGAGTCTGCCAGACTTCTTCTTGACCTGTTGGTGCCTTGCTCCTGATATGGACAGGTAGTGATCCAAGTCAATTCACATCTAATTGATTAAGACTCAGGATGTAGTCTAACTGTCACCTTGTTGCTTGATGGGACAACATACCAGCACATGCCAATTCTACTCAGTACTCAGTACAAACAATGTTTTACTGTGTTTTCCAGGTGATCATATAGAAATACTGCACCTTAACAAATCATAGTGCCCTGCATAGAAGTTGCGTCTCTGCATACCCTGTCCACCTTGGACAATTACAAACACTTAATTGAACATGAAAGCAGTGTCTGTTGGACCCTAGCTTTTACTATCACAGACCAATGGTTGTGATACCAAACATTACGCTTTTCATTATTTGTATAACTTATATATCTGGTGTTGGCTTCTTGTCATACACTAAAATGTGTCAACGGCATCCATATTTGCTTATGATTAAAATCAGCTACAGAAAATATTAAACATTCTGTTATACCTGTCTAGCACAATGAGTATGCAAGACTCCCAATGGGACTCCACTGCAAGATATGATATGTAACCCTGCATTACCCTGCAGATGTTCAAATCTCTGACTTCTCAGTCATGTTTTATGCTGAATGGCTCAATGCCTCACTTCATTGTTGTATCTAAAACATTAGCTACTCATGATGATACATTACGTACCTTTCAATGACAGCATGTCTCTTACCAAAGCATGCAGTTTAGCCTTGTTGTTAGATCTTTACCACTTTGACTACACAGTAGATAGATCCCTCTCTTGTGAATATTCTTCATTGCTCCTTTGCCAACTGGCTTAGATCATGGTGGGGAAGAATCCATAGCACTGTGTTGATCAGGATGACACACTACACTACTTGGGCTAATGAGTCCAGGTGTCAATTCGATGACAAAGTCAAAAGACATCATCTGATTGCAAGTTGCTATTGTTCAATACATGACTCATGTGTTGATGTTCACTGAATAATATCTTGATCCACCCAAGAACAAGTTTGTCTGACATAATTGCAACTGCAATTCAGGCAACTGTGTACACAGACACAAATCCTCCACAAAATTCTCTCTCAAAAAGGTGATGAAACCCCCTTGCCACTGCAATGCATGCCACACACAAACCACAATCATGGTATTGCTTCCTTGGTTCTGGTAATTCATTTCTCATGCCACTAGACTGACTAGTAGGCCCCTGCACACTATAGTGAACATCATTTACTGATAATGCACATGTATTCCTTTGCATAGAACTGTGACATCACCATGTGATGACCCACATCATGCACCTACTGCTGATGTTGAAGTCATTTCAAAGTGCAGGCACTTGCATGTCATTGTGACTATCTGAGTTGTAGTTCACATCATGCCCACTTAGAAGTGATATCCTAGTGACAACAGTTCTGGGGACAATAAGTTCTGAAGAATGCGTGCATCCAATGGAAGTTGGGAGTAAGAAAAGACAGTCCTTCAACACTATTGACTGTGATGACATCAATGGCAACCTGATTATTAGCTACCATTATGGGAGATCCAAACTTGTTAACAAAGCTCAGAGTCTGTTGTGTTGTAAAGTCATTCCACTTACCCCAGTGAAGACAACTTGCAATAAAAGATTTGTACCCAAGGTCTTTTAGAGGTTTTTACCTCATGTCATATTTCTCCACCTCATCATTTTGAGGAAAGAAAGGTGGACTTTTTAGACAATGTTCTTGTTGTTCGATTCATGGCAGAGCATGCTTGCCATGATGGGGAAGAGTGTCATCCCATGCTTATTGCCCATTTTGTTTACAAAGAGGAAGTATACATTGAAGGCATCAAAATAGGGCTGAGATGTAAGTATGTTTGGCACATACCTGCAGTGGCAGAACTGTGGGCTACATACTGCACAGCATCATATAGTGCAGTATGGTACTACATCCAATTTTGCTCAAACATGGAGTGGTGCCAAATCTCTGAGAGAGCTGAGAAGATGGATATGTTGCTGATGGGGAATCTCTCATATTGTGACAAGAACAACTAGAAGTTTGTTAGCATTAGAATTAATTCATAATTTTCATTTTTTTAACTTTTTCATTTTCAATTTTAATGCCTACATCAATCGTAGGTCACAGTCTGCCTTCTTAGGTTTCTTGGGAATGTGAGAATGGATCAACTCCATCTTGCATTTCCCTTCAGCCCCTTTCATGTTGGTAGGGTTCTGGGCCTTGTAGACAACTTCTGTATTGTTTTTTGTGTTCTTGAGGACTAGAAGTAAAGCCCCAGAACTGATAGGAGTGGCATTTTCTGTCAAGTCATCCTGAGTCCGCCATTTGGATGGAAACATGCATAGTAGGTGTGTTGCAAGGTCAGCATCATCAAGGGGCAATACCTTCTTGGTCACCTGGTTGGCCTTAGGGCTGTATTAAAGGCATGGGAGTATCTTGACATAGCTGTTCAGTTGTTTTATCTGGGAAAAAATTGACATATTGATACCTGGTTGGGTTTCTTCAATGTATTGATGATGTAATGCTTCAAGACCTCTCTGCATCAAATTGAAACACTTTTTGAAGGTGGACCATGATGCAGTCATGAAAGGAGCCCCAAGTTTTGGTGGGAGTCTAAGTGTGTGAGATTCTGAAGACATCGTCCAAAAGAGCTTTTGAAACTTGGGCCTTTCTCACCTGCTCCCAAGGTTGCCTGGCCTTGTCCGAGAGCGGATTGCCATATAATTTGAATGGCTTTGCTCCCGCTATCATCATGGCAAGCTTTGCTTCCTTGACTTTTGTGGCAGCCTCTTTGCATGCTGTCTTGGCAGCTGCTAAGGGAAATGATGCAGCATTGATGTCAAGATCTGTTTTTGCACCCTTCTCCTTCTGACCTTTTTTTGTGGCTTTTGCAAGCTGAGCATACTCAGTCTCTGCAGCATAGCCATAGGCCAAGTATCTATGACCAAGAGTAGCATATATTTTAAGTATTTCTATGTACTTAAGATATAATTGAAATACTTTCCTTCTGTCAAACAGGAGAAGTGCACAAGATATTTTGGATATTGACGGTTCAAAGATCCAAGATCCAAAAATACACCACATACTGTACCAGTGGCATGTAGAATCTATCACCAGCTCATGGAGAAACCTACTCCATCATGGTGCTACATACAAAATTTAGTATTGTGCAGCAGCAGCATTTTCATACAGTAGAAATTAGCTCATAATAAAAATTATTTTCCATTCTTTACCATGAACATTTAATATAGGATTCCTATGTACATCGTCTTTTGGATTGGGTCAGGAACATGGATCCATGATCCTCCATAGTTTTATTAATGCACAGCTAAAAAAATCACTTTTCTGCTAGCTTTCAGCTAGCAGATGAACTGATCATCTCAATCAGTTAAACAGTAGACTTTCAATCTCAAAATTTCTTATTTCAAAGCCTAATCACTTCAGTGTTATCTTTGACTTACTCACACAATATTTTTTGACCATTTACAGCTCAGGTCACTTTGATATCAAAACTGATGCCTGACCAACAGCATGCTGCCTGTCAGCTGTACAAGCCATTAAATTCCCTTCATCACATCATGCCTCCCTGTGCACCTTGTCTATGAGTGCACACCACCAAAGAGCTCCTTGAAGTGTCTCCTACTAGAGACACAGCTTGGCCTATGATCAAGTTATCTTCCAACAAAGAAGCCCCAAGTAGCCTCAAGAACCACCATGTCAAAAAGGGAAACTTTGGAGACTCCGCTTATATCTGTTACGTACCCAAACATGATGCCTTCCAAGATCTGGTGGATGCTTCAATCACACCAACCACTATCAAGATAGTCCTACCATACAAGATGGAGTCAAAATTCTATATCTTCTCCAACGGGACCCTTGTGTAGTTCCTTGCTCATATCATGAAGAGTGCATCTCTGATTGATAAACAACTACGTCACTTTGACCAGCTTAAGCAAGTAGACACTGCCCTAGCCAATGCCATCGAGGCGCATGACTCCAAGAGGGAAGAGCTAAATGGTCTCATCCAAGCATTCTCAAAGAAAGGGGAAACCCTCACTGTTGAAGAGAGGTCCAGCTCAATGCCATGACCCAGAAGGTTAGCAAGCTTGGCAAGAAGTTGGGGCTTTTGGCTCAAAGGGAAAGGCTTGCTTCAAGGCTTTTCACACTGTATGGCAACCTCCTGGGAGAGGAGGAGCATCAGATCTGGGAGAAGATGGTAAGCACCCAGATGGAAGCTGAGAATTACTTGGATGTCTATGGAGTCACACATCATGACATAGCTGGAAAGAGTGAAGACTCCTTTGTTGAGTGCATTAGAATGCACCTACTGACCCACTTCTCATCCAATGCCAGAGAGAAAGAAAAGCAGTACATCAAGTTGGGACCCAGGAAGCCTTGTCAGATCCCCAAATGCCAGCGGGGGAAGAGAGTGAGTACTCTGAATGAGTACCTGGAGTGACTGCCTAGTCACTACTACAGCCCTCAGTGCACAAAGATCACCAAGGAGGTTGTTCCATATGACAAGGCTGACCTGACTGAGCTCATCTTGAGTCACATGCCTTTACAATGGCAGACCATCTACAACCTCAACAAGAAGGGCAAGATCCCTGAGAACATCAGGGAACTCACGAAACTCTCAAGCGTATTGAATGAGCTGCTCCAAGAGCTGTAAAGCCCTTCAAAAGCCACAAGGGAAAAGTCCCCAAGAAATGTCCTGGATCTTATGGATTGGATAAACCCATCCCTAGGAAAAATGACAGACCCACCAAGTTCTTTGACCACTGCAAGAAGCATGGGGGCGCATCTACCACCTACAACACTGAGGAGTGTAGGAAGTGGAACAAAGATGGGACCCTTAAGAAGAGTGGGAAACCTTTGTTGTCCAACACATGATCTCAAGCATCCTTTGCACAGGCCATCAACAAGATTACTGCAGAAGTGCAGAAGCTTAAGGAGGAATCCAACACTAAGAGGAGTTGCTCTAAGAAGCATTGCTATGCCAGCAATAGCAATAGTGGTAGTGACTCCAAATGAAGTCTCAGGTCAAGTAGCACAAGAGAACATAGTACTTCTAGTGAAAAAAACGTAGTAATGTCCAGTTAAATATGTATACTACCCCTTGTCCAAGTAAATCTACTGTATCTGAAGTATGACTCAATTCAGAAAATAGTGCTCCACAGCATGCTAATATTTTAACATCAAACAAAAACTTTTCACATGACATCCTAGGAGCACACACCAACGAGGATATAGAATCATCTGAACTGAACACAGATGCCTCTTCCATCAAACAAGACGAAAAGGAAACTAAAACTACAGCAGTGGTTGCTGTGCTTATATCCACATGTACACCTTCGGCAAAGACAAACAAGCCAAGGCAACACAAAGACAACCTCATAAGAGTACTAATAGATTCTGGATCTGATGGTGATTGTTGGTTCCACAAAAAGGGAACTCCTAAGCAGTTCCCCTACTTGACCAGGCCAATACCAAAGTCTTGGCATATGTTGAATGGGGCCTTCTATACTGAGGCAAGGGTTCACTAAAGGTCTCTGAATACTCAAACAGTAAGGAGTACTTGATAACTCCAGACATAGTAGAGTATGATGAGAAAAAGATGGACAAGCCAATGTTTGACCTTATCTTAGGTGTAAATACACTAAGCAAACTAGGAATTGTTCTAGATTTCAATACTAAGAATATTACCATTGGTGAAATCATCTTGCCAATGAGAGACATCAACAAGCTGTCTAACAAATTTAAGATTGACTGGGCATGGCCTGTAAACAACAATGTGTCGTTAAAATCTTAGATGCCAACTTTAAATGGCAGATCTCCAATCTATTTTACAATAAAACTGCTTGCACATCAGTCTCCCTGACCAAAACAAGTTGTTGGAGGTTCTTCAAGACTATGAGGACCTCTTTGATTGTATTCTGGGTGATTGGAAAACTGAGCATGTCTCCTTTGAATTAAAGAAAGTTGCAAAACCATATCATGATGGAGTTTTTCCAGTTCCAAAAATACACAAAGAAACACTAATTAAAGAACTTAACAGACTTTGTGAACTGGGTGTATTGATGTTTCAGCCAACATCTGAGTGGGCTGCTCCATCATTTATAATAACTAAGAAAGATCAAACTGTGTGATTCATAAGTGATTTTAGGGAAGTAAACAAACAGATAGTAAGGAAACCTTTCCCTATTCCCAAGATCAGTACAGTTCTGCAAGAGTTGGAAGGTTTCACTTAACTACAGCCTTAGATCTAAATATGGGCTATTTATTACACCATTAGAATGGATCCAAATGCTTACAAAACCTGCACCATTTTATTTCTGTGGGGGGAGTACTCTTACCTTTGTTTACCAATGGGTGTAGCAGGTTCTCCTGACATTTTTCAGTCTAAAATGTCTGAGCTAATATCAACCCTTGAGTTTGTTAGAACATACCTTGATGACTTGCTACACATAATCAACAGAATACTGGAAGACCAATCAGATAAGCTAAGGTTTGTACTATCTAGATTGTGAGATGCAAACCTAAAAATAAATGCTTGAAAATCAAAATTCTGTAAAGAAATAGAATACCTTGGGTGGATTCTCATTAGAGATGGCATTAAACCACAACCCAAGAAAGTACAGTCAATACTTGTTCTAACACCACAAAAAATGTCAGACAACCCCAAAGGTTCATTGACATGGTACAGTACCATATAGACCTCTGGCAAAAATGCAGCAAAGTGCTTGCCCCATTCACCACTCTAGTTGGAGAGTTTTATCATACCAAAGAATCCAAAAAGGCAAAAGCTAAATACAAGTCTTGGTACTGGACTGAGCTACATCAAAAAGCCTTCAATGCCATAAAGGCCACAATTGCAAAAGATGTGACACTGGCCTATCCTGACTACTCAAAGGCGTTTGAGTTCTACACCAATGCTTCAACACAACTTGGAGCAGTCATCACACAAAGCAACAGGTCAATTGCTTTCTTCAGTCAAACAATCACTGAAGCCTAACAAAAATACAGCATGACCAAAATTGAACTACTAGCCATAGTAGAAACTTCAAAAGGGTTCAAAAGCATCATATGGGGGCAAAAATTAACAGTCTACAGAGACCATGAAAATCTTACCAGGGATGCATGAGAGTTTGTATCTGACAGAGTCTAATGATGGCAATTACTTCTCCAGGAATATGGCCCCAACATCATCTACATCAAAGGTATTCGCAATACTGTTGTGGATGCAATCTCATGACTCAACTTTGGCCTAGTAACAGAAGATAAGGAAAATTTGATGCTTCTTGGTAAATTCTGGAACCTCTACACCATGACCAATGATGAACTTATATCCACTTCCAACCATAGCCATCAAGCAACTTGTGTAGTTGCAAACTGCACTGACAAGATTACAATCTATCCTCTCATTGTCCAGGAGATTGCAGATGCTTAACAAAAAGATAAGATGCTACTCAAGTCATTCAAGTGAGATGGGTTTCACTCTAAGCTTGTTGAAAATTTCCCAGTCCTCTGTAGTGCAGACAAACTTGTCATTCCTTGAGATCTACAGCATTGTGCAGTTGAGTGGTATCATTACTACTTGGACACCCATGCAGCACCTAATTGGAAGAGACTCTTCCATCTGCATTGTACTGGAAGAGCATGTGACGATATTTCTGTGCTCATGTCAAAAAGTGTCTTAAATGTCAGGTCAACAAACAGCAACAATACAAGTATGGGAAGTTACCCCCAAAACTAGCCTTGATAACCCCTTGGGTGGCTCTGTGTGTTGAGCTCATCAGTCCTTACACCCTCAAAGACAAAGATGGCAATGCAATCGACTTCATGTGTGTCACAATGATAGATTCAACTACCAGTTGGTTCAAGATTGTGGAATTACTGATGACTGCACCAACCAAGCCAGACATGCCTCCAGTAGGTAAAAAGGGCAAAAAGGGCAAGAACACACACGACACAAAAACCAACGAAACATATTTGATAAGTCATCAGCTACTGTTGGCTTTTTAGTAAATAGATATTGGTTTAGTCATTACCCATGATGTCGTAACATTATATATATCAATGGAAGTGAGTTCAAACTCCACTTCTGGACACTTTGTGACTCATATGGAATTAAGCATAAGCTGACCAGCATCAAGAATCATCAAGAGAATGCAGGATTAGAGTGTGTGCACCAAGTTCTCATGACAATGATGTGCACTGCTTAACTCAATATGGTGAAGACAGTAGGTCCTCATGACATTGCTGATTTCCTCACAAATGCAGCTTGGGCTGTTTGCTCCACCTACTGCACCATACTCAAAGCCTCTCCAGGAGCAGCTATATTTGGTTGGGATATGCTTTGCAACATCCCTTTCCTTGCTAACTGAAATAAAATAGGTGAAGATAGGCATGAACACATGGATTGCAATACTGCTTGGGAAAACATGTCTTGAGTCGACTGGGTTTATCAAGGGGATGATAAAGTACTGTGGTGAGGAAAGAAGGAATACTCAGTAAATCAGAAAGTAAGAACCATCTGGAGCCTTGGACTATCTCCAGGGTCCATACAAATGGAACGATCAGGATTCAATGTGGAAATAAGTCAGAATGGCTCAACATTTGGAGAGTAACCCCATATTTTGTTGGGCAGAACCCATAGACATAATCTTAAATCTCCTTTCTCCATACAAAAACTCTTATGCTTAGACAAATGCTTCCACATTCATGTCACTTCAACAATGATCAGTTTTTTTTTCCTGAGTTAGTTTTTTCCTGAATCTGACCCTTCATTTGTGGGGGCAAGTGGCATGGGCCATACTCCAATTATGTAGGGTACATTAATCTTTATGTCCAAAAGATAAAAT
>JALLPD010001190.1:0-12774 GCA_036940065.1 Cyclotella cf. meneghiniana
AACGAGCAACTGTCATGATTCATCACGAGAAAACCACCCACCGATGAAAATATCATTCGATCTTGCATGGTAAACGAAATGATAGATTTTGCAAATATCCTATCCGGCTCCGTTCTCCTCGTTTCTCATTCTCGCTCCTGCCATCAAGTCTCTTTTTCTCCCGCAGAGACGAGAACGGTGCTACAATATACAACACCTACGACCATGACATCCTGCCAATAAAAAAATCATTCCTCCAGACTCCCGAAACGACGACGAAGGAACCCGACGCCACACACACACCCCACGCACACCGCCCATCCATGCTCCCATCGCCGCCATCGCCACAACAACCCGACGAAGAACCCCTCGGCCCCGTGACCAAACTCGCCGCGGCCGCCGCCCTCGCCCGCCTCCGACACCTCGAAGCGCGTCGCCTCGCCGAACGAGAGACCGTGTCGGCCATCGCCGCTCGCGTGGGCGAAACGGCGTTGGCGTGGAGTCGAATGCGCGGCGTCGGGTCGTCGCCGCGACGAGAGGGGGAGAAGGACCGCGTTGTTTCGGCGCGGGAGGCGATGGAGGCGCGTTGTTCGCCGAGGGGGGAGGAGGAGGACGGATCGGAATGCGCGTTTGGAGATTCGTGTTGCGATTCTCCCGAATCGCGGTGTCGTGAGGAGGAGGAGGATGCGGGAATCGTGCGGGCGAGATTCTCGCCGTCTCGAGTGCGACGAAGATGGCAGGGCGACGACGAGGAGGGGGCTCCTCTCGCCGATGGGAGGTATTTGCAATCGTTGAGAAAGGGACGACATCCTCTTCGATGTACCGATTCCGTTTCGTTTGATGGGAGCGAGGATAATGATCTCGCCTCGTCGAGAATGACGTGTTCGCAGGATGACACGATGAGACGACATCGTTCGAGGAGCGATGGGAGCATTCTGGGCAGTAGCAGCGACAGCGACAGCAATGAAAACTTCAACGACGACAAGGACAATGGAGACACAAATCCATACTATCACGCCCAGCCACAACACCGACAACCACGAGCAGGAGGGGGATTGTTCGAATCGGCCAAAAACTGGCTACAATCTCAAAGAGAAAAGTTGGCACGGTTGGAATTGGAACGACAAGTCGAAGATCAACGACGAATACTGGTCGAGGAGGGAAGGAGAAGAAGGATGCAAGAAGCGGAGCGGCGAAGGAAAGAGGAGGAGGCGGCGCGGTGTTTGACGGTGAAGCGGGCAGAGTCTGTTTCTTCCGTAGCATCGGACGGCAATCATTTAGAGCAGGCTTGCAGTGATTCTAGTCTATGCGAACAGCAGCAGCAGCAGCAACAGCCACAACAGGACGAAATCAAAACCAACAGCAACAACAACTACCACAGTACCACCCTAGCCATACAATCCATAACCAGTCTCTGCGGAATAACCGCCCTTGACGACGGAGACGATGACGAATACACCGATATGACACACATTGATTCTTCCGGACAACAACTGCTGGATATGGTCTGTTCCACAGATCAAGACTATTATTTTCACGTCTGCTCCGATCATGATTATTTAAAGGTGGGAAGTCCGAGGAATACCGTCAGCGGAATGGGTATGAGCGTCAAGGTCGATTTCCCCCCCGATGATCACCTCCATCATGAAAACCAAGCCGATCCTCGTCGAAACCACGATTCGCCGGAGATTCATTCCCCGCACGACAATTCCGACCGAAACCGCGTCAAAATAGTCCGCGAACCGCCCACCCTCATCCCGCCCATCCTCTCCGCCGCTCAAATGGAATCCCTCGTCCGATCCTCGGCGCTCCCCCCCTCCCTCGATCACTGCAAATGGGAACGAATCTACAGTCTCTCCCGCGACGGCGATTCCTTCGACACCTTTCTGCGCAACGTCGAGGGTAGAGATCGGACCGTACTCGTCGTACGAACGACGCTCGATGACGTTTTCGGGGGATACGCCGACGCTCGGTGGGAAGGACGGGGGATGTATCATCTCGGAAACGAATTTTATGGGACCGGCCAGGCGTTTCTTTTTCGTTTTGTGGAGGAGGAGGAGGAACGCTGGCGGCGGGTCGTGGTGTACAAGTGGTCGGGGATCAATCGATACATTCAGTTGTGTGATGCGGCGAAACGAATCATTGCGTTTGGGGGCGGAGNTTGCGTTTGGGGGCGGAGGAGACGAGGGCGTGTTTGGATTGTGTATAGAAGATGATTTTCGGAGGGGTACGACGGGTCAGTGTGAGACGTTTCAGAATGAGCCGCTTTGTGAGGAGGGGTATTTTGATGTGTTGGATTTGGAGGTTTGGGGGTTTGCCTTGGATTTTTGACGGGGTGCTATGTTGGTCCTTGCCGCGAGATTGTCATTTGCCATGCCGTCCTTGTTGGGCAAAAACCAAGACTTGCGCGGAGTTCTTTGCCATTATCGAGAAGTTGATCATTTCGTATGCAACATTTGATTAACATTCAAGCTACGAACTATGTACCCCAATTACTATTACTCACGATACGGTTTCGTTAGTGCTAGCATGACAGATTGGACTCCATTCATATCAGATACGAAGAGCGCAGTCAACTGGCATGGCCTGTCCCGATCATCATTATACATCACATTCCCAAGTAGTTCGTCATTTCCTATGCAGGTCTGGTTAAAACAATCAAGCTACGAACTATGAACACCCATTATTATTCACGATACGATTTTGTAAGTGCGAGCAGAGCAGATTGTCTTCCTCTCATATCAGATACGATGCGTGCATTCGTGTCCGGATCATCATTACGCATCGCATTACCTAGAAGGTCGGCATTTCCTATGCATGTCTGGTTATAACGTTTAAGCTACGAACTATGAACCCCCGTTATTATTCACGATACGTTTTTGTTAGTGCGAGCAGTGCAGATTGGCCTCCTCTCATATCAGATACGAAGCGTGCATTCAACTGGCATGGCGTGGCCGGATCATCGTTACGAATCACATACTCACGCATGACAGCTTCCGGAAAATGATTTGCCGAGACGCATCCAGATGTCATCGATTGGTTATTCTTGATTGCAGCGAGGAATGCATTCCTCTCTTTTGGACTAGTTAAAAAGACACAACTTCCTTCTTGGCACTGAAGGAGGCTGTCCACCAAATCGGGCTCTGGGCAGTGTTGCCAAAGTGTCAAGGCTCGAGATAAGACAAGCTCCATTTCACCTATTGCATTGCAAGCTTCCTCGCATTTTTGTATTGTTGATGCCGAAACGTGTACAAGTGGATATTCTTCGGAATTGGTTTTAGGAGAAGAGAGGAGGCAACCTTCCAATGAATCTTTTGTGAGCATTTCCACTGCACCGTGAATCGCCGTCGATGCCTGCAAGAGAGCCCGATGAACAGACGAAACGTCCTTCACGGGTATTGCGGCGGTTTCCAACACAAACTCCGCATTTTTCAGGTTTACAGCCAAGGCTTGCCCCATCAATAATGAAGGGTGTATTATTTCGAAGGAATGAAGCAGCATTTCGACAGTGGAATAGGGGTCAAAAAGCGGCTGCTGCTCAGAGGCTGGGCAGGGTTCCGCATCGTCCCAAGAATCTTCCCAAAATGCTCGAAGCGACATGAGAATGGCTATGGCCTCGGAAGCTTCTTCGAGAGCCAAGACTTTGGCAGCCTCCGGAGAGAGCTTGGACCTGCGTTGCAGTGCTATATTCAATGTTTCCCCATTGACTTCTTCGCAGAGCGGATTTTGAGGATTTCCATACCTTATTTGGATTGGGCGAAAAGATGACGTGAGTGCACATCAGAAAAAAATCCCACCTGAGAAGAACTACCAAACTGACCATGATACAAAATCTTCAAAGATTGCTCCTTGGTTCGCAGCCTTAAATGATGCCATATCGCTGACAAGTTTCGGCTTTTGCAAACGCTGTGCGACCATTATTCGATCGTGCACTGAAAGACGCTTGTCACTATCAATGTTATTTCTTATTCCCGACAATGCACGTTGCTTCTCTTCTTCTTCATCTGTCATTGGCAAAGTCCTTTGCAGGTATGGTGCATACACCTGCAGATCACGAATAAATACCGTAAATAAGAAGTAGATCCATATAATTAGTGCATACAGACGAGGCAACCTCACCTGATCGCCCGTTTTGATCAGTGGCAACCCATCAGGGACCGGGCATCTCGCACCAATCCTACTGTGACGAGGGTTTGCCACAACAGCTGCTTCGAGCTTCAGCATGGCTTCAATGTGTTTACTCTCAACATCACGAGAATCAGACTCAAAGGAAACTTCCTCTTCGGGATCAAAGAACTCATCGTCGTCGCTACTAGATTGACTATCTTCTTCTTCCATTGATTCACTTTGTTCGTCTACCAAGTGCGCTTTATTCATGGCCTCTATAGACAACTTGCTCTCAATACAAATATTGAAGACTTGCAGTTTTTGATTGATGATACATTGGTCTCGATCGGGATCTGGCTCACTGGAATTGACAAATGCTGCAAGATGAGCGCGATGACCAAGGACTCGATGATCAGATCTGCGAAAACCACGAGTGATACTGGGTTGAGCGTCACAGATTTCATCCAGCCCTGGAATGTAGCCAAGGTTAGGGAGACTTTCGTTTTTATCCCACCGAGAGCGCAATTCTTCGACAAAAGACACCCACAGACTCATCATAGAGCTAGGGGTTCGGAGTCTTGCCATGTGCGCAAAAAGGATGGAGAGGAGGCGTCCAGGCGGGGCAGCCTTCGATTGATGAATGACTTTTGTATTGTTATATTGGTGGTGGGGACTCTCTATGGCAAACACCTCGACAGGCGGAGTCGGATACAAACCACCCGCGCCTATTCTTTGTAGAGCTGTTGAATCCAATATTAAAAAGTAAAAGATGTATCAGGCGGTTGTGATATGTTGATACCAAATTTTAGTCAGGCGAACTTACCATCAGCAATTCCACGGTCCACATCGGCGTTTGACGAGATCGTCCCAACATCGTCCCAATCCATGGCTTCTACCAATCGTCTTGTAACTGGGCCTACATGTTTCAGTGCTGCACGCATCATTGTTTCTGACTCGGTCAAAAATTCATCGTCCAACGATGACATAGATGGCCCAACAAGTTTATTGAGGACCTTCTTTCTCGTCAAATGACCGGGAAGAGCATCCAGTCCTAACGACCCGCATCGAAGCAACGCGGCAAGAACACATCGAGTATTTGCCGAGAGTGTCGCACAAGGAACATCCCTATCGAACCGAACGGACGCATAGAAAATGGGTTCTCGTGGGCCAAATTCAACAGCACCACCTTTGAATTCAACTCCTATCCCAATAGGATCAAACGCAGTACTTTGAAGAGAATCTTCCATGTCAAGCAATTCGCTGACATTGGGCACGAAATTTGATGATCTTATTTTGAGTGGAAGCTGTAAAAGAACAGGTGGAGCAGGTGCAGCTGGATTGGTGCAAGACTCTTGGTCCGAAGAATTATGAATAGGGAGGACCCCCCAAGAAACAGATGCTGATAAAGACACGAGTGGGTTCCCCTCACTTGGTCCCCACATTGGCACAGACTTGAAAACCCATGGAGACGATGCACGTTCAAGCAGGAACAAAGCTTGACGGCGGCATGTCTCTCGGTACACTTCCACTGCCGACATTGATTCATGATTGGCAATGAAACTGAGCATCCTCCATTCTTGACTTTTGTTGTTTCCTTTCATCTTGTCCACATGATAACAATGTCTCGCAGAAGTTAACACCACCCTATCGGTATCAGCGTGACGCGAACATTGTGCTAACAGCACACTGGATAAACCATTTAATGTCGACAAATGCACCGGCAGTGATTTTCTGGGAATCGAATAGAGACGATGTGTCGATCGGAACGTCCCTTGTCGACAATGCCCAGTGATTGCGGGCGATGACAAGAGTAGTCTCTTAAAGCGGCCGTCGCCGTCTTCCTTTGTTGCGTTGCTGGCATGTTGATTAAAAGGTGTGTTATTTTCGTAATTGTAACGGGTCGGAATCCATGACGGTGTAGCAACCTCAGTACCTCCAAATAAGGATGGCTCTGTATTGATCATGTCTTTAGACCCTCCGCCATAGCTGCCCCACAATCCAAAGACGGGAATGCAGCAATCATTTTCCGAAGCTGCAAGGTTCAACGCGCTCTGAAGTATAGCAGTGAGAGATGAGATCACTTCCGAATCAATTTCGTTCTCGTCGAGATGAATATCTTGATGTGAAGTCATCATCAGTGTGTCATCGTCGCTCGTGCTGATTTCGTCGTCATCGTGTATGCCAGCCCCACGCTGATAGTGGTTGTTATTTGAGCTCCAAGTTTTATCTTTGTCGGTCGAATCACAAAACATGACTTGCTCTTCGCCATCTTCACACGACATTGATTGGGATCCTACTTCAACGATATTTTCATCATCTGTGCTCTTATACTGATATGGCTGTTTTGACGAATTGAAATTTCTCTTTGGCTCGTGACGCCTTTTCATCGCTCTCTTTCGGTAACTTCTCCTTCGACGTCGTCTTTCTTGCGCCGCATGGGCTTTTCTCTCGGTTGCTTGGTGTATTGTGTCGACAAGGTAGGCACGAAGATCACGATAGATCGACTGAATATCTTGCAAATGTTTGCTTTCCTGACGATACCGCGATGAATTTGGAACTGAGTCTAAATCGAGGCAGAGAGTGATGTGCTGACCTATATCAAAGAGAGATGACAAGTCTCGACCCAATCCTGTATCAAGTGGAGGAACGGAATGGTTAAAGACAATGGTTTTGTTATTCTCGGCATTGCAACCCGATGAATGCTCATAAAACGTTCGCCGAGTCCCGCAAGAAGAAACAATGCCCCGATTCCCCAGTAGTGAATGAGAAGAATACGATAGATGGGGGCGCAGTGAAAGAGGTATTCCGCAAGTATTGTTGTCATCTTCAATACCCCCCGAATCGTTTCCGGTGGGAACGGTTGGGGCATCCCACAAACTCAAAAGCAATGGAATCGAATACCTCTTTCGAGTCCACTCGATTCTAGGAAGGCTTTCATCCGCAGAAACATCGTTGTTCTGCACTGGAGTAAACCCTGTAGTTTCAAAAATAATCTTTTTACTACGAATACAGCGAGCTCCATACGAAGGGCCGATGCGAGAAGGCTCCATTGACATTGATTGGACATTCGGACGAAATGATTCCTTTGCATTGGAGCTTGCTTGCGGCGAAGGAGGTTTCACCGGCGAGGGTATGGCTTGGTTGGCATGAATCGAAACTCCACTGGGAATCTTTGTTGCATCGTCGCCCATCCATTCGTTAATCTTACGACTTCTGTTGGCAAATCGATTCATGCAAACGTCCATGCTCATGATTTGACTGCTCTCCGATTCGATACCACCATCAACTGTTTTTTCGATTATTTTTGACTGCGTAGTTTTTACGGATTCATTATGATGATAAAGATCTGCAGTCTCGATGTCGTCGGGATGCTCTTGTTTTGAGTCGTCGTCTCGTACACTCATTCTATTCGCCCACTCAAAGGAGACATGCCTATCGCACCCCCCATGGACATGCCATTGCCGAAAGGCGTTGCCAACGTCACGTGCCAGCCGTTCCAGAGGTGTAGAGCAGGAATGATCGACGTTGTATTCCGAGTGAAGCATGGATGTGGCGGTGGGAATGTGGGAATGTTGATTCTTTGCCTTTCGTAGGGATCGCTTGGACGCTGGATGCGCTGATTTTGTGGGTCGCTGGACCGGTTCGTTCACGGTCGGTGGAGAAGAACGTTGCGTTTGAGATGTCGAGGACTGGCTGTCGTGGCAGCTGGATTCGTTGACGGCGGCAGCAGCGTCGATCTGACTCTCGTTCATCGCATATTCATCAGGATCGCAATCAGAAGTTGTTTCGTCGATGGCAATATCCATTCCGTTTCCAATCCAAACGTTCTTTTCGCGATCATGAGATATGCAATCAGCTCCGGGCGCTAAATTTGGCTGAGAAACCGTTACTAATCCTGTCTGTTTCTCGATTGATTCCGTCGTTGCCATGTCGTTTGCCCTCGAAACTGAGTCGGCCGGAGTCATCTGCGCTGTGATTGATGCAGATAGATTCTCCTCCTCTTGAAAACGTTTGTTTTTCGAACTGTGAACACTCTCATCGTTGCCTTGATCCATGATAACGGGATATTCATCCAAAAATCCATCCGTTTCCCCCTCCGCTGCGAAGGCATCGGACCCGTTGATGTCGTCGGATTCGTTGGTTTCTTTGGCGTCCACATTCCTATGATCAAGAATGATATCGTCCTCTTGATTTTCGTGTGCATTCTCGCTATTGACGTTCGTTTTTCCTACATTTTTCCAACCGTTCACGAATCCTTCGTCGCTGCTGCTGCTGCTTTCTTTCCGTATTATCCCCGCATGTTCGCCATCATTTGCGAATTGTGTATCATCAGTTTTTCTCTTTGCATGATTGTCTTTGTGATGCTTCACGACACCCGCCAAATTCTCTTTCATTTGGCCATATTCTGCTGCAGGGTCGTGGAACGAATCAAAATCAAGACGAGAAACGTTGGCAACAGGACCAGGGTCACAGGTGAAAGATGGCGTGTTTGTTTCGTGTCTTGAAATGGGTTTCATGTCTACATCGTCCTCGCTTTGCAAATCTTTGCCGTCGCTCATTGTCGCAGTAGTCGATTGGCCCATGTCCGAGTCCTGATTGGCCGTCGATCCATGTTGATTCTTGTCATGAAGAGAAGGGCAAACAACTTCACTTTCTATCGGAGTGACACCCTCCATTGCCATTGCATCCCCACCAACAACATCACTGTCCCCATCATTCACACCATGGCCAAACGAATCAAAATCCTCTTGCGAACGCTTATACAACTTTCCCTCCGACGTCCCTCCCCGCCTCTCCCCCGCAACGCCGCCGCGATCGTCCTCTCCGCCGATGTCACCGCTCGTGCTGCTCCGCTTGAGCATCATTTTGGATTTGAATTTCCCGATGCCCATTCCCGAAATGGATTTGAGCCGCGATGATTTTCTCGCGGATTTGCTGCCGACGCTGCCGTCGCAGTCGGTGCCGGGCATGGGCGCCATCGCGTCTCGTTCGTCGCGTCGTTGATGTCGGATGCGACGAATGGTTGGCGGCGGCGGCGGCGTGATACTGCGGTCACCCGTGGGATGGATCTAATGCATCATGACTTCGGTCGTGATTCGTCCATCCGATGTCATGGGCGACGTCTCCCCGTGGTGAATAGGAGGAGTGCGGACCGTGTCGAAATGTTGTTGTGCTCGTGATGAGGCCTCGTCACGAGACTCTGTCTTGGCCAGCTGCTTGCCTCGGATATTCACAGCATATTTTAAGACCGTAGGGCCCGCCCTGTGACCTCCATCACGCTGCCTTAAATACCTAGAGGTATGGATATAGGCATCTAAAAGGCATGATGAAATTAATATAGATGGATATCTCGGATTCTAGGATATTAGGAGGGCCCATCTACGGATTCACAGACATAATAAGATCTGTGTGTAATGTTATCCATACATCATTACTATTTGTAGGTACCAATATTATTCAAACTAAGCCATGACAAATACTGGCATGCCAAGATAAAATTCACTCTGTTTACAGACACAAATCAGGGTATCGTTGTGCGTTATGGCACTTAAGAAGCCAAAAAAATTATATACATCGGCATGCCAGTATAATGGCATAGTTTAAATATTATTGGTACCATACCAACATATATTTAAATTGCGTAGGTTAACATCATCAGAAAATGGGAAATTCATCCTGAGTACAAGGAGTTTCTGCTTCGACTAACTTTCGGCTTAAGTAAATAGTTGTCCTAAATACCTTCGATATTCGAGGAGATAGGATCTGTATTGTACCGTACTTGGTGCACGGTACGAAAAACTTTGACACCCACTGGTAGTGCGTGCGTGTGGGAAGGGTTCTCGGATCATCGAAAAGCCGCCGACCGCAGTATTGTACGATACGTAACCTTTCAAATTGTGAGAGTTGTTGTTGACATGATAATATGGTATCGCGGAGTCGTCGTTGCCTCAACCTGCCTTCACCAAATAATGTCGTTGAAGTGAACTCGCGGCTGCAATTGAATCCCAGCATTGGCAAAGATCGCGTCAACATTGCTCCTGCGACAACACAAAACATATTAACAAACCATGTTCCTCTTCTCTTTGTGGACGAAGCAACAGGAGCCGGCGACCGCGCCACCCAATGGGGACGACACCTTTCCCCTCGTCACATCCAATGGAAAAGATTACTCGACCATATCCCCCGAGCAGCCAGAAAGTCTAACGGATCCACTTGACTTCATGTTGACAACTCATCCGCTCCCGGACGATGAAGCAAACGATGACATCAAGGAAGCACCGAATGACTACTCATCACCGACGCATCGTGCAAGGAAAAAGTTGCATGCCTTCTACGCCGCAAATAACTTTCTCATTTTGATCATGTGCGCTATTTTAATGGCATATGTCTACCCGCCACTGGGGGCAGTTTATCTTGCGCCGCAGATTACTGCCACTTGGATTGCTGTCGTGTTCATTTTCAGTACGTGTTATATGGGTTATTCCTGCTTGTGAGATTGGTTGTATCGATCTAATATCGACAGTGCCTCTCCAGTCCTTGCAGGGATGAGCATCAAAACGGAAGAATTCTCCAAGGCCTTTACCCGTTTTTATTTTAACCTCTTTGTGCAAGGGTTTAATTTTGGCGTCGTTTCGTTTATCGTTTATGGCTTGTCTCGTGTCATGCTCTCAATGCATGCCTTACCTGAGGTAAGACGGGTGTTCACCACAATACGTTAACTCGTGGAGTTTCTCATGTTGTTCATGGCATCTTAGTCCTTGGCAGACGGAATGACCATTTGCGCCTCGCTACCAATATCCGTCAATGCGGTACAAGTCCTAACAAAAAGCTCCGGTGGAGACGAAGCGTCCGCCATATTCCACGCCGCTTTTGGAAATCTCGTCGGAATATTCCTCTCTCCCGCATTGATCCTTTTATATTTAGGAGTTATGGCCGAAGTCGACCTGCGAGATGTTTTCGCCACGTTGATATTACGCGTCGTCCTGCCCGTGGTGATTGGGCAGGTGTTGCAGCAGTTCGTTCCGCCTGCCAAGGAGTTCGTCAAGCATTACAAAAAGTACATTAAGGTGATGCAAGAACGGTGTCTGGTGTTCATTGTTTACACCGTGTTTTGCGAGACATTTTTGCAGGGAAGTGATGCCAGCACCAGGGATGTGGTTTTGATGATCGCGTTCGAGTGTGTCATTATGGTTCTTCTCATGATAATCGCGTGGGCATTGCTACGAATGCTCTTTCCTACTGAACCCAAACTGCAAGTCATGGGATTGTTTGGTTGTACGCACAAGACTCTCGCGGTGGGGGTTCCTCTCATAGGTGCTATATATGGAAGAAATCCTCTTGTTGGGCTGTACACTCTGCCCATTCTAGTTTGGCATCCTTTACAATTAGTGTTGGGGTCGGCGTTGACTCCTCGTCTTGCTTGTTATGTAAAGAACGAGGAAGAACGTCTTGGGCTCGTTCCGGGAAGCACGAAAATGAACAACATCAAGGTCTCATCTGATAACAAATGACCAACTTTGTAATCTTGGCATTTTTAAACATACCAAACTCCTTAATCAGTGAACATTGATTATGGAGTTATCAAGTTATATTTTGTGTGGCAATGCAGGTATGTTCACATGTGTTTGACAGTGATTGGAAGCAAATGATGAGAGCTAAAAAACAAGTGTGAAACCAAGACATTCTGCATTCAAGGATTTTGACAAGAAGTTTGTAATGGATACTTTCTTTGCATCATTCTCTATTGTTTAAGAACTACTGATTGAGAAAGAAAGTTGGGAAAGGGGTCGGCTATTTGGAGCACATTCCAAACCATATATATATTACACTCTATTAAATTTTTGTTTATGTTCTATATTCATTTCCATATGTAGGTATGTTACCATCTTTTAACCATGTTTTCTTTTCTCATGTTGTACTTGGATTGCCTATTTCATACCACTCCTGTGTGAAAAAAGTAGAGCTTACCAAAAACACATATCACATTTGCATACTTGCACATGTTTGTGAAAAATTGACACAAACACATGAACACTACACAAATTTGCTTGATAAGGAGCCCTCATGGAGCAAATCACATAACACAATTACACATAATTTCTACGACCCTTCTATCTTGGAGCATACCCAAAAATGCATTTACACAAATCGAAAAAAGTGGTCCACATCTCCCCATGCCTTACACAAAATTGTGATAATATGTCATGTATGCACCAAAAAACACAATTTGCAAATAACATTTAGCTTTCCTGTTGCAATTGTAACCCCGTCTGCCCAAAATAACCTGTCTAACTTTATTCTACAACATATACTCACTTGTTTTCCAATACACTCCAATAAATTAGGTTGCACTTCATGATGCAGTTCACCCGAGATTGATTAACTCTCGTTATACAAAGAATTTAGAGCAAAAAATGGGACCTTAGACATGAGCCTATTGATGGATTGGATGGGTCTCCTTTAGGTGATTTTGTGATTTGTGTAAATAAGCTTTGTGCATTTGCAATTGTTGGTCAACATGGCATCTTGTCGACCAAGATTTGTGTAAATTACACATAATTTGTGTAAATTCATGCATTTTTTGCAAAAAACATAAATTGTGGGCTGAAAATATGTACTCTTGCAAATGCAATTTGCGGTTTGTGTTTTTGATGTTTTGACATGACATAGGCCAAGGATACAACAGGC
>JALLPD010001191.1:0-12752 GCA_036940065.1 Cyclotella cf. meneghiniana
TCGCAGTACAAAACTGGTATGTTCCTACACAAGATACTCAAAATGTATTTTCTGGCGGGAATTTTTTTGTGTGATTTACTCGGAATGTTTCGATGGTCTGTCTGTCATGAACTCTAATGAGGTAACTCTTCGATAGTCAGCCTTTCTAAATGCCCAGTCTTATTTGGTCGCGATAAGATTGTGTCATCTGTCTTATCACTTGAACGTTACGTGTTGTATGGTATGCTTTGTATGTAAAATAGTGGTCTTACTCCCGTTTATTTATTTCTCTTCCTGGAGCTCAACTCACATAGGTTGCATGGCATTTAAAATGGTATTGAATTCCATCATCAGAACCGACTCTTATACAATGCAGCCTTTTCAACACTACAACGCAGTTTGTACAGTTTTGCTTTAGACAGACCATCCCGCTTTGAATACGGTCTCGCTTGACCTGGTATACTTGCGCTGGATATGGCTTTGACTATCCTGATATATTTGCGTTGGATGTCAATCCATTTCAATACAGTTTTCCCACGCCTATCCAAGCCATCTTTGTCCTCCATGGATCCATCAATCCAAGGAACCATACTGTGGTTATTCACTGAAACACAGCAGTGGACACAACAGTTCATTTTGAAGATTCAGGCAAGCTTGGAGGAGATGTCATTACTGTGTGAGGTGGATTTGATGATTTACAGTAGAATGCAAAGCCACTAGATGCCAAAGAGAAATGAGGTGTTCAACTTTGGCCATGATGCTTGTGCTCAAAAATTTGATTTTTGGATGTCCAATGGAAATACTCCTCAATCTTGAGTGAAAAAAAAGTGTGGTTAGCCTACTTCAAAGTAATGCCTAGTGGTTATACCAGATATCAAGAAACTAAACTTGATTTCTACATTCAACTTCACAACTAGTCAACAATAATTGTCTGCTTCACATAAAAGATAAAAAGGAACAGATTCCAATTCTCAATTCAAGAATCATCCATCAGTGCTCATTCATCACATCATTCGTAAAAAGACCATTTTATACAAAAACCTAGTGAAAGATCCAAGCGTAGTCCCAGCTCTCTCTTACAGTTTATGCCCTCTTGCCAGATTTACTCGCTGGAGTTGGTTTTAGAGTCGGTATGGGGGACGTCTTGGATGTCTTTCCAGACTTGCTCCTAGGAAGAGATGTTGGAAAGTCGGTTGGTACTGCAGTTGGAAGTGGAATGGGGGATTTGGTGGGTGACATGATAGGGCTTTTGCTGGGGCTGGTAGTCGGCTGTGCCGAAGGTTCGTTGCTGGGAGACATGGTATGATGGTCACTCGGACTTGCTGTTGGTGAAGTGCTTTACAATAGTAAGTGCAAATTGTTCAAATAAAATTGAGTGGAAAGAAATTTCAAACCTAATGTAAGTTGCAAGTCTCGTCATCAACTGCTCACGGGGCTCCCGGAAGGCCTCACAGTCGGGGATGTCGTAGGTTCTGTGGTTGGAGATATTGTCGGGCTACCGCTGGGACTGCCTGTTGGAGATATGATCTGCATTTTTATTTTGCAAGATGCAGTGTTTAAAATGAGGTGAAAAAGATTTGCAGACTGTTATATGATAGTGAATCGTGCATTCGATCTTCTTACTGGGCTGGCAGTGGGAGGAAGCGTCGGACTGCTCGAAGAGGTACTAGTTTAAGAGTAGTACTGACGCACCCCCTTTTGTAACAAAAAAATATTGCGTTAATTTTCTTTGATCATTCATAACTTCTTTTAGAGCTCTCTGATTCCAATACTTGTAAGGGGAGATGACGTGGGCAGTTTGCTTGGACTCATGGAAGGGGAGGAGGTAGGAGAAGAGGTGGGGGACTTGTTTATTAATAAAAAATCGCTCATGTGTGAGTTGTAGAAGATATTGAGGATACCAAAATGTTTACTGGTAACAAACCTTACAGTTGTAGGAATACAATTGTTGTAATCATATCCAGCTCCTGCGTAGTCACATGCGTACTTGTTGTTGCTGAAATCAAGAAAAGGGATAAGAAACACATACAATTAGATGAGGCGAAGCGTTCAGCCACTGGCAACGTACCACAAACAGCTCCCAACATTAAAAGAAGACTGAAATTTGTAGCACGCCTTCTGTCCGTTGCTGGAAAAGGACATGTCAAAATAGGATGATCGTTAACTATTTTCAAAATCATTATAGGGCAACATACCAACTGTTGTAGCCGACATCGGCTACGAGGTGAAGAGGTAGATTAGCATAAGGTAAGGAAACAAGAGAACCAATTGCTGCATTCTCTGAACTCACAATGATTCATATACGCACATGCACGAAGTCCGTTGCATGAGTCATTTCCCAATGTGAAATTACCAATAGATATGTAGCACGACTTCTCTGCATTACAGCTATTGGCCCCAATAGTGCCTTGGGATGCACAAGGAAAACAAATGCAGTGAGGTGAGGAATTAATGTATTGACAACAAGAACACATCATCTATCGTACCCGAAGCACCATTGCATGCCGAGAATTCACGGCAATTGTTGTCGCCGACAGATCCTTCAAAACGAAAACATGCACTACTAATACTTGCGCAGCTGTTTTCACCTATAGTGCCTGCCTTCACATCACTGCATGCAAATTGTCCGATGCAACTAGTGTCCCCGACAGTGCCTTGGGATGAACAAGGAAAGGACATGCAGCATGCAGTTAGACGGGGAATTCTCTATTGGAGGACAAGAATGAAAACTCATTGTTACTCGAAGCAGATTGGCATGCATGGATTCCACGGCAACTGTTGTCACCAACAGATCCTCCGCCCTCGCGACATGCCCAAAATGCTACGCAGCTATTTTCGCCAATAGTAGTGCCTGCCTTCAATTTAAAGCATGCTTCATCTCCAATGCAGCTACCGCATCCAATCGAGCTCTCATCAACATATTTGCAAGCCCTATCGCCTTCACACTTCACTCCAGCGGTGCCATCGGCAAACGTACACGCAACGAGTTCACGCTGAGACTTCGCAGACGTCTCCAAATCAGTGAGTGCCATGCAGCGACCTCCGACAGAGGATTTTGCGTCCTCCACGCAGATCTCGTCAGCCGCGCAGCTTAGAATGCCAACGTCAGCATGAATCTCTTGCTTCTCGAAGGCATTCACAAACAAGCACTCATTGCCATGAGACGTGGACAACGATTTGAAGGAAACAGATGCATCAGAAGGCTGAGATGAGATGCTGACACTTGCAGCAACTTGGTGAGAGGTGGAGGTGGAAAGAAAGGCAACTCCAGAAATGGAGGCAATTGTGGCGATAGGAAATGTCAAGCGCATTTTGTAGGAGAGTGGCTAGAGCATTATTTGTAAGGAGAGTGGATGAGTGACAAAAGAGTGTGTGTGCACCAACAGCTACAGTACTGTACCAACAGCGATGTATATCTCCTTATAGTATTTAAGTTGGGTAGATATATGTGCCATACCACCCCTTCAGCCGGAATCACTTGGATGTCATGATAAATGAGTGTAATTACTAGGTTTTGGAATAAACTAATAAAGCATTTTATAACCTAGTCAGTTGTGGTTTGGGCATGCTGTCAATACAATTATTGACTTCGCTATGACTATGCAAGTCCCATGGTCCTAACAGCTTAAGTGGAATTGAAAATGTGGTAAAATGGCCTATTTTTACGTCTACCGACTCTATCAAGTTAAAATACGCGAGACACATCACAAACGATCGCCCGACCATGGCCGGGAAACCGGCTCCCAGCGATTACAGACGGCTGTAATCGCCATGCCAACACATTGAGTCTGTTGACAGACTTGTTTTGGACCAAAGGATGTTGTGTTCGCTGCCTCCGGGTTGTTTTTACCACCACCACAGGACACGCAACACCACATAACAACCAAAAATTTTACATCGCCGAGATCCGGCTAGTCCGTCCGGTTTGCAGGAACCTTTTCTGTGTACCGCAATCGTGGTATCGCATGCGGAAGGGTCTTGGCTTACCGGGGCTTCAAGGAGGTCGTTGATGACTTCATATTGAAGTCATCCAACCGATTCCGGTGGAATGCAAAAATTAGGTACATGTTGTCGGGATCAATGAAAGCGAGTTAGAAATGGTGAATAAAGTTTTAGTTATGGGGTAATGTACCCTTTGAAAATATCCATTAGTACTAATTCAATGTTGCTCTTTTCAATAGTAAACTCAGATTAAGCTAGAAATGGAGTTAAAACTGTCTTATCATTCCTGAAACACTACGCCAGTTTGGCACATAAATGTACCCGATACTATAAGGAGATATGGTACGATATAGTAAAATAATGAGAACACCATAGCATTGCACAAGAAGCGAATACTCTTTCCAAGAATTTTGCATTTGTCCGAAAGACATTTCTCAAATCTTGCATACAGAAAGGGGCAGTCCAACGCTATAAAAAGAGCACCGCCGCCAAGACCGCCCCTTAGATACCGGGTACGATGGCGGTATGTCCATATTGGATAGGACCGATTGCCCTCATTTTCGAACCAAACCCGCATGTTTGCCCCGCCATCGGGGTACCGTAGTTTTCGTATCTCGCCGGGAATGGAAACGGCCACCCCGTCGTCCCGGGACAGGTTTCGCCTGTTGTTGTCTCGCCCCCTATGGTATGGTATTGTACCATGCAATTTTATTGCGAATGCACCGCAAAGCGGTACCATACAATGCAGTCCCACAAAACCAGCACAAAACCACACCATCGAACAAGCAACAACGCCATCTCGATCGATCCATTTCTCATCTCGACATCGAAAAACTACCGCGACGCCCTCGAACCATCCAGAAACAATCGCCATCGAATCCTCCGACGATGTCATCGAAGCCGCCCAACACGAACCTCCATCGCGCTCGAGAACGTTCTCGTTCGATCCCCCCGCATCATCCCCACGACGACGCCGCCGCGACCCGCCTCGATCGTCTCTCGAACGAATGGTCCGCGCTGCTCCGCTTCCTCGACTCCGACGCCGACGTCGAACGCCCTGACGCCACGACGGAGGATATTTACCATCGGTTTCTGAACCCGTCCGAGACGCGGCGTCGTTCGTCGCCGAGTCGTTTTCGCGCGTTTCTCGACGGGGCCCGACGGACTTTGGATTCCCGTCGCTATGACGATGACAACGATGAAAAAGACTGTCAATATCTCGTTTGGATCTGTGACGCAATGTTTCGAGAAGAGGAGGGCGCCGAATTGCGGACACTCCTGGATCGATGGCAATCTCGAATCGTGGCTCTGTTGACGGAAACGGACGAACGGGATTGGATTTTGTGGAGATTGCTCTTGCGGAATGCAAATGTGACGACGGGGACGCTTCGCGATGCCGCGAGGGAGTTCGTTTCGTCCGGTTCCGACGCGCGACGCTATTTTCGATGGCCGTCCTTGCTTCGGACTGTCGTCGCCACCGCGGACGCGGACGGCGCGAATCGGTCTCGCAAACGACGAAAGACGAACGATGGATCCGCTCTGGAGTTTTTGCTCGGGAAAATGCCCTCGGAGGAAACGGAGCCGTGGTTGCCTCTGTGGGGGTACGTCGTGTCGTACGCCTATTTGTCGTGGCATCGTCGCGATGGATCCGGTGCCGACGTTGGAGAAATCATGAAACGTTTTCAAAATGAATTTGTGCCATCTCTCCCCTCCTCCTTGGGCATTTCCGACTGCGACGCCCCCAAAATAAATGCCGTGTGCAGCGGGATGGCGGCGTGTCTCATTGATGCCCTGGGGGAAGCAGTGGTTCATGCCGCTGTTAGTTTGAGAGAGGACGGCGGTGATTGCGAGCGGGAGGGAACGACGGAGGGAGGGTCTATTTTGGGGGCCGAGGTGGCGCAGATTGTCGATTTGTTGATGGCTCCGGGGTCAGTGTAACGTATTTTGCGTCAACGCGCATGTGTCTATTTCTATTGCCATTGGAATCGTTTCTAACCCTTCACGCTTTGATATATTGTCGTTTCCTCGCCATCGAAACACGGGCAGACTCGTTTCGGCTCTCGCCGAGAACATCGATTGCCCTCTCGCCGCAGTGGTTTCCGAAACGGCCGATACATTGCTGGATTACAGCGACGTCCATCATCGACTTGCTCACGAAACGACTCCCGTCGCCGACTCCCACGATGTTCTCGCGACGCTCATGGCCGAGGATGCGCTCAAGGTCCTGCACTGGATGGACAGGGCCAACCCTCGATTGAAATGTGAATTGTCGGACCAACGGTTTACCTCCCGGACGTACGACCACGAACGAGACGATCCCCGCAAACACCCCATCGTCGCCTTTTTGCGCGCGCTCCTCCTCACGGGAAATCTCGCGGAGGCTTCCAAAATCTGCCGGGCCCTGCAAGACTGCGCCGGCATCCACATTGAAACCGAACGATACTGTTGGTATCTCCTCTTCGACAAGATGCAAGAAACGCAGGTGTTGCTCGAACACGATTGGGCCGTTCCCAGACGCACCGTCGTTCCCGTCGTGGATCGACGCGGGAACGTCGTCGCCCGCGATTTCGGCGACGTTACGCTCGCAAACATTATGATCGGACCCTTGGGTCGGACCGCGGCGCTGGAATACCTTCACCAAATCGTGCTCATGGCCAAAGACGAACTCTTTCCCGGATACGAGGCGCTCGCGGCCGCCGGATCCGTTCGAAGCAGACGAGACGCCGATCGAGACAAACAGTACCTCCTCGCCGTCAAGGACGCCGTGCGTCGAACGGCGCTCAAATTTTTGTTGCCCCGTCCTCATTCGCCCGCGGAGGCCTTGGCGATCGCGATGCGCGTCTCGGAAGCGAACGCGTCGCCGTTCCTCCCGCATCGCGACGGACCGGCGACGGGACGGGACGCGGCGGAATTGTGTCGTCGGATATTGGAGGAGCCGCCCTTGTTGAAGGCTTGGGAGGACGAGGAGGCGCGAGAGGCTGCGAGGGCGCAATCGCCCCGCGAGGCGGTCGTGCGACGAGAGACGGCGGAGGAGGACGGCGTCATGGACATGTCTGTGGAAATTATTCCTCCCACTCCCGCCGAGACGCCGCACAAGTCTCGTCCGGCGGAGGATGCGGCCGAGGTGTACGAAGAGATTGTGATTGGGGAATCGGAAGAGGAGGAACCGGCCCGAGAGGGGGCCCCGGAAGGCGACGACGAGGAGGGATGCGAGGAGGGCGGGATCGACATGGACGCCGAGGAAGCGGAGGAAGAGTGTGCCGATGAAGTCTGTGTCGACGCCGAAGAGGAAGAGGTAGTAGCAAGCGTCGACGGGGATGAAGGTCATTACAATGACAGCATGACCAAGTCATTGGAATCGTCTTCTCATGAGGAAGAAGCCGAAGAAGAAGAGGAGCAGGGATATTACGATTCCAACGAGGAGTATCCCGAGGAGAACCAGGAGCATTCTCCTCCGCATTATCAGCATGTGATGGGAAACTACAGGTGAGAGGAACTGTATTTCTGCATTCCATCGCATGTCACTATTCCGCATTACAATCATGTTCATTCCATGTTTATTCAACCTACAGCGAAAGCGATGATTATGATCAAGAGGACGAAGAAGAAGGTAATCGCAGAACAGCCTTCGAAGGTGAATACGACGACGAGGAAGGGAGGGGCAGCTCGCGCTCCGATGGATCGGTGGAAGTTGTGGATATTCTAAGCTCCGATGCAGATGACGAAGAGGGCGACGATGATGAAATTCCTGTTGCCGACGTTGTCGAAAATGAGTCATCCACTGACGGGGGAGGAGATGAAACCGAAATACTAAATGCCGCAGTCGATGATTATATTGATGCAGTTCCGGAGCAACGTCAAGTCGAAGAGAACACCGAAGAAATCCTTGATGAAGCAAAGATTCTTCATGACCATGTTCATGAATTTTTCCCTGTCACGAGCCCAAGGAAATCTCACGAGAAAAAGAACGCATTCCATGCCACGATGGCTGGAAAAGAAGCCGTTCTTGCGGAAGACGACTTGGTGTCCACCGCCACGGAAGAGAAGTCAGCTGAATACTTCGAAACGGGAAACACCGAGGCCGATGAGATAGATGCTATGGACGTCGAACACCCTCCAGTTGATGATATCGACCATGCTGCTGTAGCTGACGCATATCACCCTCCTTTTGCAGATGAGGAACATTCTCCTGCTGAAAATGTTATCGCTATTGCCACCAAAGCTCTCAATAATGAAGCAAATGCGACAGATGCAATCGCAACAATGGCAGATGAAGCCAACCAGCTAGAGGTCAAGCCTGCAGAGGACGAAGCGGAGAAATCAGATGTTCCATACTCGTCGGATGGTGGCAATCTTGGCGGAGAGTTGTCAGAAGACATGAATGCGGACGACGAACACGAATCGCTCGACACCGAAGACGACAAGCGCAGCCTCGCGGAACAAGGGGAGACTTTTGACGAGGAAGAAGTAGGTGGTGAGATCAATTTTATATCGTGTGACGTAATGGCTCCACGGAGCAACGCATCCAAGTGAACTAACGCTGTTTTATTTGCAACTCGCTCGCAGGTGCATCTCCTGTTCAGTCTCACGACAATATTGGACAGGAAGATATCGATGAATCGTTTGAGATGGATCAACCGTCCGTCCTAGTGGCAGCAGCGATGTCGTCGCAACGTCAGGGTAGCAGCTATCAAGAGGTGATGACGAAAAGTTACAGGAGAGCCTCTCTTCAATCTTTTGACAATACCGATGCAGCTCTTGCCGCTACCGATGCAAATCTTTCTGAATACGACGAAATCAGTCGAGATGGCGGAAACAGCTTGGTTGATAATAATTTATCGGTACTTGCACAACGTAACGGTCAAGATCTTGGTGTGAGTTCGGTTCCGAATGAGCCCATTGATGTAGTCGACAGCGACGATGAGATACAGGAAGTAGGGCAATTGACGGATGATGGATATCAACCCGATGCAGAAGTAACAGAAGAAGAAATGGTTGATAACAAGAAGACCAGGGCAATGGATGACGGTTACGTACCTGATGCCGAAGCAACCGAAGAGGAAAACACCCAGCCAATTGAACGTATTGGGCCAAAGGCTATCAAGAAGAGAGACGTTCGTTTCGAGGCTGTTTTAGAGACACGAGGTATTCCCCCAACGCCAACTCTACCTCTTGAGGTTGCTGCCAATCAATCCATCGACGACGGTTATCTACCTGATGGTGCTCTAACCGAGGAAGAGAAAAGGGATCGAGAGCAGAGGCGATCTCGCAATATCGAAGAGGGGTATTTACCTGATGGTCATACATCTGCTACTGATGATGATTCCGCAAGGAAGAAAGAGAGACGATCCTCTCATCGAAGAGTTCATCCAGCCGAAGCTGAAGATATTATTGATCCCGGTACGAACTTTCATCCTTGTATTTGATTCTCAAACATTAATTTACTGATTTTGTTTCGTCGTACATAGGTTATTTGCCTTCGGCAGTGGAAGGCACAGAAGAAGAGCGTTCGGAAGAAGAAAGTCAAGAAGCTGTGGCATCAGTACTTGTTGCCGCTGCGCTTGGGACTCAGAAAGATCTTTCTCAAGTTTGCAGCACAGCTAATAGATCACCTCCCGAACCTTCGATACTATATCAAACCAAATCATTATCCACTCAATCCATCGACGAAGGGTACCTCCCGGATGGTTTCACTGAAGAAGAACATGATGGTACAATTGAACGATCGCGTCAACTTCATAATGCTGAAGAGGGTCATGTGCTTGACGGCCAAGGTACGCCTGGTGAAGCTACTGAAGAAGACCAGCCTGGAGATATGCCTCGACTCCTTCTTGATGTCTGCTCAAAACTCTCCAAATCAGATCCTGCAGATAATGTCGCCGAACACAGCATCCCACTCGATTCATGCACTGACTTGGCTATGGTTGATACCGAGTATCTTCGTCCTGAGGAAGAAGACACGGTCATTGACGCCAAAAACGCGAGCAATGTCTATTTTCCAGATGGAGCTGTGCATGATACAGAAGGGGAAAGTCTTGTGATGGTGTCGTCTGCAGAAGTCACACAGAAGCTATCGAAATCCAATGAGGACGTGACAGTGTATACTTCTGATACAGCAACCAAAATTAGAAATTTCGACCATGGTGATAATATTGTTGCACATAACGCTTCGTCAATGTATCCTGCAATCGAAAATGAAACAAATGCCATTGCAGAGCCCATCACCAAGAACGATCTACTGCAGCCAATATCCGTCAACCCCTTGACTTTTCTTGACGATTCTCCGAAAACATCATTACATCCAATAAAGAACACCGAAGCGACACACACGCCCTCTGCAGACGCAGAACTTGGGAGATACACAGACAAGGGAGGAGAAATTTCAGATCCCTTGAACACGTCCCGAAGCCCAACGAGGAAAACGAAGTCTGAAACTAAAGCATGGAATTCTCTTAATTTCCATGAGACGAACCGCCACGAAGAACAAGGAAACGATGAATCAGTTCAATCCGAAACGTCAAGTACCAGACGGTCCTCAAGGTTAAAATCAACGAGAGGTGCATCATCACCTAATGTGCCATTTTCTATCACAACTGGCCGCAAAGGCGCCAAGACACGTACATTACCAGCTGTACCCGAACATGGAAGTTTGGTGGAGAAACAAGTGGCGGCACCCGAGGAGAAAGTAGCAGGAGAAGAGCCGTCCATTGCATCAAGGACTCGTCGGAGGGAAAAACAAGGTGCAAGTGATGATGTTGATGCATCATACACCACTAGCGTCGGTGATGCCTCCATTGCTTCTAGGACTCGACGAAGGGGAAAACGTGGCGCGAGTGATGATGCTCCTAGCGTGGAAAACGAAGTCACCTCTGGAAAAACCACTAGAAGTAAACGCGCAAAGCTCCCGGACACGGACGGTGGGGATGAAGAAACCATAACTGGTACTACAAAGAGTGGAGGGGGGAGACAAAAACGACAACCAAGAAAGGATGACGCTTCTGATGATGCTGACATTAAAGAGGACATCGCGGAATCTGTTCCCTCTTCACCAGCTAAAACACTTAAAGGGCGATCTAAAAGAAAAGGCCAGACTGTCAAGGTCGATGTCAATGATGAAGTCTCTAAATCTGCCTCGTCTCCATCGATGCAGACACGCAAAGGACGTTCCAAAAAGAAAGCTGGAGCCATCGAAACTGAGGCCAAGGATAGACCGTACCTAGATGTCGCGGAAGTTCAAGATGATATCGTCTCCGAATCTGTCCCCTCGTCAACACCTAGAGCACGTAAAGGGCGCTCTAAAGCAAATGACCGACCTATGGAGGTCGATTTAGAAAATGAAGCATCCGAATCTGAAGTGCCCGTAGAGGTTGAGACCAACAACATAGATAGCCTCTATGGCGCAGAAATTGAAGACGAGATTATCTCTGAGTCTATCCCCTCGCCACCAGTCAAAACCCGTAGAGGGCGCTCTAAAATGAACGAACGATTCGCGAAGGTCAATGCCAAAGAAGATGCCACTGAATCTGTCTCATCCCCAGTGACACGATCACGGAAAGGACGTTCCAAACCGAAAGCCGAACCCAAAGAAGCTCAGGTCAACGAGGATGCCTCTGTGTCTGTTGCACCACCCACGACTCGAGGCGGGAGGCAGAAAAAGAAAAACGACGACCGGGAGACCGAATCAGTTCTTTCCCCAACCAGGTCTTCACGTAGGACACGGAAGACGACACCATCAGAGGGTTCAGTGTCCATCGTATCAACGAGATCCCGTCGAACTACAAGGTCGACCAAAACTAAGTGATGGGTGTTTCAACAAGGTTCACTTCCAATCGAAACTGCAATCGTGGATCAAAGAACCAATCACACAGGGAATAAACAATCAAAGTTCGAGTAGGTCTGGTTATCATGGATAATCTATTGTTATACTTAAGAACTCGTTTGATTAGACTCAAATCTCAACTGCTTCACGCAGCAAAACCTAACTAGCAACATCAATACTGCTTGTTCTTCGCACAATACCCATCTATAGGGATGGTCGCTGATCGGCAGCATAAGTTCTGGGCTAAGCGCCTGTTGCAGCTAAACCTTGGACTCCCCGGAGTCCATGGACTACCAGCCCCTAAAGCTTGGACTCATCGGAGTCCAAGCTTTAGGTGGGTTAGTACAATACACAGCTTAACCTTGGACTCCCGGAGTCCATGGACTACTGGAACCTACCAAACTGGCCCCTAAGGCCTTGACCATACTGTAGAAAACATCGTACAATGTTACCCCAATATCATACCAGGTTAGGACTTTAGGCCTTGTCCATACCATAGAAAAAATCGTACCATAGCTACCCTACCGTAAAAAGCAGGTCTTCACCCTCTTACGAACTTTTGGCCAATAGTGTGTTAACATGTCAATGTAACATAATGTTCTAAACTAGCTGACAATTGTCCAGAAGTGATTTTTTTCACTTTTGTCCAAATATTGCCATATATCGACAATTGTCTTCTCGATAACATTATTTTATTGACAATTGTCTTCTAGATAAGGACCTCTATTTTGCATTTTGTGCCTATTGTCAAATTTGCAATCCTCCCCAGAACTGTCATAATTGGAGGGGTTGTTCTCTAGCATCTCGCGAACGCAGCGATCATGATCTTCTGTTGCGATTGCTGCCATGATCCATGCTTGGTTTCGCTCCACCAAGATGCCCTCGTGGGTCAAATCTCTGTTCTGGCAAATTCCATGAGTAACAGTCACAAGCGTAACGTTTTGTATCGCTGCTTCGTCCGGACGGAGTACGGTGTGCTGGGGAGGTGCAACAGAGTGCGTATTCCAGTGTG
>JALLPD010001192.1:0-12746 GCA_036940065.1 Cyclotella cf. meneghiniana
CTTGCAGCATGATGGTTTTGTGGGTCCAGGTTTTGGTTCCCTTGCCTTGATCACCTGTTTTAGGCCCAGTGTATCCTTGGCCTACGTCAATAACAGAAACCTTTCACTTAATTTCAGAGGTCTCAAGTTATTCTTGAGATCTGGACTTCTTAATTGCAATTGTTAATGTATGTGTCATGAAAGGTAATAGCACTAATAATGATGTCAGTGGCAATGATGCTTGTGCTGAGGTCCAACAGAGGATGTCTGCTGTGATCAATGATGACACTCCCACATAGCTCATGAAAAGAAGCAATAACAGGGGAGAGTAGTCTCTCTTGACTTTGACAGAAGGGGATGCATTAGAGTGAGACTTTGCCAAGAAGAAAGTGATTCCATGATAAACACATTATCAGAAGGGAGGTATAGTATGAGTTTGAAAGAAATGAAAACTCAAACAAGCAGCTACATAGAAACAGTCTAAAATCTAACATTTGCAAGTAAATTATGATAGTATTGTCCATGTATAGGAACTTAGGAAGCCTTGTACTAATTCTACACAAATACCCAAAAGCTCTTATTTTAGGTTTCACAGTCCCCTGCACTCAATGACCTTGACAGCTATCTATTTCTAGCTCAGCATCTTGGCCATGAAAATGCAGCTCGGCTCCTTTGTCAGTGCCCTTCCTTCCCTATTCCCCCTCACCCAATTGAATATGGCCACCCCATTTGTCTTTCATCTTTCTTGGCAACAGTAGGAAGAAGATGCATCCCTTGGATTGGTCAGAAAGTACTCCTTTTTATTTTTCATTGTCTTCCTGCAGCTCACTATTTTTTCATCAATTAAATGGTTGACTTGTCCCACAGCAGATAGTTGATATCCCTGTGAGCTGGTTTAATTTGGCCACCCCCTTTGTCTTCAATCCTTCCCAGCAACAATGGGAAGAAGTCATTTCACTTAGATTGGTAAGAAAAATATCCCTTGCCATTTCTTTGGAACACTAGCTATTTTGTGCAAATTAAATAGTCAACTAGCACCATAGGAGATCTTTGATATACCTGTCACCTGAATGCATCCACTCCTTGTATTTTTCATCTTTCCCAGCAAAAATAGGAAGAAGATGTATCCCTTGGATTGGTGAGAACAACTCCTTGCTATTTTTAATGTATTTTCTTGGGCAGAACACACATTGTTTCGATAAAATGTCTATATACCCCTGTAGAATATCATTGATGTCTTTGCCACCCTATACAGAGGCAACAATGAACAATCAGATTATTTAATAAGCTTTTATTATCCAATGAAATTGATGTACTTTTCAGTGAAAGAATTAGAAGACTCATAGACAATAGAGCATTTAGAATGCAAAATTATAAATCCATTGGTTTCAGTTTTTACATGTAACTCAAAATATGAAATTACTTAATCACCTTAGTTTTGGATTATTTCCCACTCCTTCTGCTCCTTTCAGGCCACAGATTAATTTTTTCAATTTAATCCAAGCAATCCTCTGTCCAATACCCCCCACTCTCAACACCACCCCACCACATTTGCATCAATATACAGCAGGTGTGTTCATGGATGACTCCCAGTAGATTTATTTTCTGCAAACATCCCCTTTCCTTCTTCATCATATTATTTTACCCTCTTTCCCATCTTCCCTTGTTGAATTTCCTAAGCCATCATTCATCACAGAATATTTGTGTTAGCTGCTCCCATGAGACTGTTATAAGTTCATGATTGTGAAACATTTTTTCATTTTATTTGTGAAGAATTCACTAACACCCCACAAAATTAATGACCCCTATTGTGGTCCCAAGGCCTAAATGTGTTTTAGATGCGTATGAGGGGCAGAATGTTCTTTCGGTCACAGTATGGGACCTTCTTTGTGAAGTCCACTGCATTTGCTTTTATTGCCAGATCCCATGCATTCATCTCATTGACTTTTGTTTAGGGTGAAATCTAGAGAGCACCTTTTCACATATAGGTATTAATACCAACCTACTGAAGGTCCTCAACATGGATGACACAATTGTACTAAACAACCCAAATCTTCAAGAGCAATTCTGCATGATTGCATGACAAATACGGATTCATTCTTAAGATGCAAAATAATGAGGTCATCATGAAAACCACTGGACTCAAGCTCTTTTGATTCATCATCACTTCAAAATTTTGAGATGCCATTTTAATGCAAATGATAATTAAAGATCGCGGTCTTCTAAGTAATTGCATTCTTGCTGTATAGGTCTGGTTTGTTCATTGTTGGAGCATTGTTGAGGGTATTATCCATGAAGTATTGTGGAGATTTCAGCATGTCCTTGTCCAATATCAGCCACAGTCACCATACAGTTCAATGGGATATCACAGAATGTATTTGAGGATCTGATATCACACCTTACATATGATTCTATAAAATGGTATCTCAAGATAAATGGTGGACATGTATATTGTAAAAACGGGAATGACATTTTCTCTGTTACATTATACTTTCAAATGCATACAATTAGTGCTTTTTCTATTTATGAGCACATTGTGCATTTTCCATGTGTAGGCTTACTTAGGGGCATGTACTTTCCCTGAGTGTCTTTTTAGGTGAGATTAAAGCAGAAATACTCCATTTAGTTCAATTATTGATCATATTAGACTGATTTACACAGTAAAGTAGCCATTTTGGATGCAGAATTCTTGTACAATCAACTTGATTATCTTTTGCTTATTGCCATGACTAGTCAAGATGATATCATGTCTGATAATTGAGATTGCATCATAAAAAAACAGCTTATTGAAGACTTTTGACCCCAATAGGAGACCGAACATTTTAAGGCAAAACTTATGTTGATATTGTTGTAGCTGTTTTGTCATTTTTTGTACATCTATGTCAATATTGGTGTTGGTTTATGGTTAAATTGACCTTTGTAAGGGCTTAAAAATTTATATTCTTAAGAGTATCCTGAGTGTGAATTCAAACTATACTTTCTCAAGAACATTTTTGAAACATGTTCCATGCACGATCATCAGAGTGCTCTGCTTGTTTTCACATCTATCCCCAATGGATGGGAGATGAAACTCCATAAAAAATACATTGTGTGTCTGTCCTTGAATTTTTATCATTATGTCTAGTAATGACAGAGATTTTTTGACATATAAAGAAGAATATGGTGCCATTTCACTGTTTAACTGGGTAGGAGAAGCACATCTTCAGGACTGTAGAATCAATCTTGACAGAAGTTTCAGTGGCTAGGAGATGATCTCACAATGTTTCCAATCCTGAGGTGATGAGCAATGGGCCACAATGGAAGTGAAGCAAACAAATTTGGCGCACGATTTTTCGAATTAAGAACACCTGAATCGGCCGAGACACGAATTGCAACCATAACAAATTTTAGAATTGGTTGTAATTCTTGTACCATATCGGCCAATTCAGGTGTTCTTATTGTCTAAGCACAATCTTAAAAAAGAACAGTCTCTATGTTTCCCACAATATTGAGTGTCTAAGTAAACCTGCGCCAACCTTGGCATAAGTTTCTGATTCACATTACGTAAGGTCATATGTCGGAAAGCAAGACAGAGAACACTATAGGGTGAAATGGAATAGCGTTGCAGTGATTTCATGGCCAAATGGTATTCATTACTTCCATCCTTTGTCGGACCTATTGTGCTAGGACTAGTAAGCTTACACCAAAAGGTGCCTGTTTCCTATATAATATTACGTTCACCTTTTTTCCGGGCTCAACTTGTTCTTGAAGAAACCTCTGAACTTATCTCCGCAACTCCTCTAATCATTTGTTGATAGCAATGGACATGTAGAATAATTTGCACATCAGCCTCTCGAGACTGTGTGATGTACCCATTTGCAAAAATCAAAATATGCAAGTTTTATTTATTATTTTCCTTAATGAAATGTAATCAGGTCTTGTACCTCAACCCCTAATACTTGACGAAACTTCTCATCATTGGCTAACCTGTAACACAACTCTCTATGCACAATTACGGCTCCTTCTCCACTTGATACCACCACTCCAAACTCATTCGTTAATTGTGTCCCATTGTAATTTAAAGGTCTACCCACGAGATCTGTAACTAATGCATGAGGATCCATTGAGAGGAGGACGGCAGTAGGTGCCGCCGTGTCCCACGAGGAGGAGCCAGGTGGTGAAATAGACATGGAACCTACAATGGTTGGTGGTACAATGCTGCGATCCACACCTATGTCAACTAATCGACGTTTCTTTGCAGTGAGCATTTGATACCTCCTCCCCAAATATAAAATCTTGTTGCCGCACCCTCCTGATATAATTTTTCGATAGGGCAGACAGAAGTTGTTAACTCTATGACCCATATTGTTGGCATGCACTTGTCTATCATACTCCAGCTCAGCCAGAGACGATTCGTCACGTAAAATTTGTTTTTCTAAGCAATCCATCGTCATTTGCAATGCTGCCTTCTTCGAATCCCCAGAGAGTACAATCAGGGTGTCATCGTCGTCGCTGTCGCCAAGACAGCTCAACAAACCATGGTGTTCTTGTTCCAGATGTTGATATTGTTGCGGCATTTTGTTTGTAGCGTCGAAATGCATGACACCAGAGGTAAAAACTTTCCAAACATCTTTTTTTGTGAAAGCCGCATCTCTAGTTCTCGAATTGGAGATAAAATTATTAGGATGCAATATTGAAGCGGAGAATACGTCAATCTTCGGCATCACCCAACCATATGCAACCTCGATGACGTTCGCATCATCTCTTGCACTACCAGATCCAAAAGGAAGACCCACGGCACCAGCAATAGGTATCCCATTCAACGTAATTCCAATCAAGCATTGGACATTGTGTATGCGATTTTCTATGTATTCCCGCGTTCCGTCTAGGGGATCAATGAAAACAATGAGGTTGTAGTTGTTGTTCTTCTCATTGGTTAACAATCGATGCTGTTGATGCTGTTGCTGTTGCCGCTCGAAAGAAATATGACGATGGTGTTCTTCTCCGGTATCTGACACGACATCCCTCAAAATGGGCACGACGTCCGGTCTTGGAACGTTATACCTATCAAAAGTTTCAAAATGTCCATCTCCTCGACGACCAGGCTTCTTTATCGAGAATGTCCCCTCTCCACTGTCGTCCTCTTCACCCACCACCCACAGCCTGGGCCTTTCACTACCATCCGCAACTCGCATTTCCTCCTCCCAACAGCATCGCAAACATTCCATGACGACGGCTTGACTCGCCTCATCAGCCTCCGTCAATGCCGATCGGGGATCAATTTGAGTCGTGTTGGTTAGCGGGTCATAGGTGTTATGGGATGTGGACTTGAAGGTGTGTGCTATGGTTCGGTTCGGGCTGCAGTGCAGGATGGATGGGGGGGATGGATCGTTTGCTTCTTGACATGGCGGCTAGCGATTGATCGGATGAGATATGTATTGATATGAGTGTAAATCAACGAACACGTCAACGAAATCGATTGAGTCAACACAACTCAAAGGCGATTCAAGACATCTCGAATAGGTCAAAGAGTATCGATCTAAACAGGGCCACAACTACCCATAAGGCATCAGGTGCGAAACATCGACTGAGTATTACAAGGCAGCGTCTCATGAATCCCGAAGAACTGCGAAGCTCGGTCGTGCATCGTGCAACGGTAAGAGATAACTTGACCTTGACCATGCGATCTCAGGACCATGAATTTTCAGCTGTTTTGAGAACATGCATGAATGGATCATGCCACCTCAATATTAATGATTACAGGAAGTGCCCCACAACTCGAGTAAATGTTGTGTGATCCAGTCTATGGTTCGAAAATGATTCACATCATCATCATCAGCAGCAGCAGCAGCAGTGGCAGGCAGAAGTAGCAACAGTCTTAAGAAGACGCAGATTGAAATCCACGGAGCAACGAATGTGTAAAAATTCGAGAAATTCCCGCCAATGAGACATGGCCTGGCAACAGCAACGATTTGTCCTGGATCACAGTAACTCAACTGTTGCAAAAACCTCGATACTCACCAAATCACGCGCATCAATCGAAGGAGGATGCCCCGTCAACGAACGACAATGAACACTTCGAATGACCTCGCATCCCCTCCGACAGGCGTCGATGCATGTGGAGAGTAAGTTGGAGATGGGGATGGCGTTGATTTCTGGCATGTTGGCGCCGGTGGTGGCTGACATCGTGTCTGGCGCGCTGTCGTTGCTGCTCATGATGAATGCCTGATGATGATGCCGAATGGTTCAGTTTGTCTTTGGGCTTTCACTGGCTTGGATCTTGGGTCGTTCTTGTGGACTCATTCGTTTTCAAAGTGTTTCAGTTCCACCACAACGACGTGAAATTGTGTTGAGTATGGGTACCATACCACACCATGCAGTATGATACCACACCATATTATAATGCATGTGGTTGTTCGCCATCTCAGAGTGTATAACATTTCATATATAGTATTAGGTGTATTGCATATAAATAATATTCTCGCAGATTGGCAACAGCTTTCCTTCTTGGAGGCAATTCTACGAAAGTTCAAATTTAAATACTCGAGCCCGACGAGACGTGATTGGCGTAATAAATCCATCATTTCGATTGTCGCAAACGACTCGAACGACTAATTCTATAAACGTTGAAAGTAATTGAAAGTGAGAGTCACGCTTTCTCGTTCCCCCCAGATCACGTTTGTATTAACTCATACGACTACCATATTATTTTAGAACCGTTTTCGCCATCTACGTACCTACATGTACGATAAAATAGGTAGGTAGGTAGGATTTTTTCGGTGCGATCAACATAATATATTATCTGTGATATCTCTTTGTGATAATAAAACCTTGTGGTACAGACAGCGACGAGAATCATCAAGCTTACCCATCAATAATCAACTTGACGAGAATTGTCCATCGTACAAGTGCCGACGCACACGACACAACCACGACGCATCAGCTTCAAACTCGGATAGCTAATTAACAAGAAGAAATATCAGTGTAACCGATCGAGTAAGTCAGAAAAGAAGCGTGAACCATTATAGACCTTAATTCGAATTTGGCGAATGGATTTCGTGTCGAGTCATATTTTGACTTGTCTCGAGAGAAACTTCCTATTTATGCCCAATGGACGACGTATCGTGCATGCTGAGTACTTTATGGATCCTTACACGCTACAGTTCGTTCCCGATTCGTCCGTCGCTGGGCGTTTCCGGTTGCGAGTCGTGACAGATGAGAGTTCGTTCCGTTCATTTTGTGAGTGGTCTCATCCAAAACAAAATCGGGCATGGAAGTTTCCGTGTCCTGTGCGCATTGGCGCCGCACGCTGATTTAAGACAGATGAAGAATGGTGCATTATTTTTTCATTGATCCTCGTCTGGATTTAGAAGAGTCACATGATCTCGGGCTTGCGATTGACCAAGATCTTGTTGCTTTTGCCTTCTAGCGATTGCACGCTGCGTTGCAATTCATACTGCACCTTTTTCATCCTTACGCAACGTCATTATAATTCCATCTTTCAACCTCAACAATGTGATAAAAGATCATTGAAATCCATCATGAATAACATTCACATCCCGCCCCTACCACACGCCCAATTCAACAATAATGTACAGAATCTACAATTATTGTTTGCATCCACGACTTCTCTCCTTAGGTCACTTGTTATCGCATGCATCATTGTCAACTTCCTACTCTTCTTATCGGCATTTCTAGCGATGGGAGTTCGATACGTTGGTATGAATACATTGTTAGTCGCGATAGTTTCGTGCGCGCACACTGTGGGGATGGCCATGGTTCTATCGCCTCACATTGCTAACAACGAATCATTGATCGCCAGAGGAGGAAATCACAATATCATGCAGTCAATCGAACAAATACTACTATATGCATCGCATAGATATGCGAACAATCCATTAGCCTACGGTGCCATCATGGGAGGGACAGCAATGTTGATCACTGCGATGCAGGCAATCTCTGCCTACTATGGGGGAATCGCTCAGTGCGTGGCCTCTCATGGGACTAGACTGGTGCACAATACCGTTAACACTAATGTGACCTCGGGTGCAGCGCATTATTTTGATTCCTATGGGGTGTGCGGCTCGTCTGGTCCGGTGCATTTTGTCTCGTTTCTATCATCCATATTGTCGTGGTTGTACCTTGCCGTAGCGGTCTTACTGTATACGAGACGGGGGGAGTTATTGGGCGACCAGACCAACGGAAGTACGTATCAGTATGATGAGATTGGAGAGAGTGTTGACGGTGCTTCTGGTGGTGGAGTGGGTGGGAGTGTAGGCTTTGCGGGAGATTTCCCCAGTGGGGGGGTTTCACCCAGAACCTTACATGTATAAATAAGAGATGGAATCGTTTGCTGACTGAGCATTACTACCAATTCATTGAATCAGCCGCGAATACAGTCACAGAATTATTGTGTAACGACATGACTGCAGCTTTACGGTATCAATGTCTGGTTCAAGCAGACTCCCCTGTTCTATAGAATGAGAAGCATTTCGATCTGGTGAATTAAGTCTTAACTCCTTTTGGAACACGAACTTTTTCAGCCCCGACTACGACAGAAGTGGCATAGCGATTGTTGACTATAGGTTGTGACCGGAATAGTCATATGAACTTTTCTGTCCAGTTTTACACCTTTTCCATAGAATTTTTCATGTTGCAGTACATGGATCAGTTGAGGTTTGGCTCAGATCACTTATCATTGTTGAAACATTTCAAATGGGGTAATGAGTAACATGTACGTTGTAGAATGGTAATGACCGAGCGAGACAAATGGATTGGTGATATGTCTCTGGGAGTCTTTTTGCCAAATAATCATTCTAAAGAAAGGGAGTTAGAATTAAATTGTAAAATTTAAACATTGAATCAACAGTTAGATCATTTGCCAACAATTCATACTAGTCAGAGAATTCAAATTAAATTATTAGAAGCATTGAATCCATGGTTAGACCATTTGCCAACAACTGTGCTTTTTGATGGGCTCAAACTCATTTTGCCAAAAGACAGCCAAAAAAATTATTTCAGCCAATGGAAACAGCTGATTGCGTCACTGACTAGGACAGAGGTACATAAGAAACACGGTGCACTTTTGTTGCAGTAACACTTGCAAATGTGAGAGACAAGGATGAATTGTCAACAGATATGAAGGAAGTGAAAAGTGGAGTTTCTGACAGATGAAATCATCAGGATTTAACTCGTACAACTTCTGATTCAGACCACCTACATCATGCAAAGTCTATGAAGCACCACATTCTCCAATACCTATGATAGGTCTAATTTCATATCATCTATCATTGTCTTCTGTATGAACACCTTCTTTTGTTGTGGGTATAATAATAATTGAATTATTGTATCACTTCTCTTGAGTTTGGGATAACTTATTGAATAGAGATGCAATAAAACTACAAAAAAAATGTATGTTCGTCTAGCCATACCTCTCCCTCTAGTATTTTTGGGTGTGTTGCTCTTGCAACACCCGGAGAAGATATATTTTTTATTCACAACAGAGGTAGTAAGATTCAGCAGTATGAAGGTTCCTATCTTTCTACCTGGTAGTTCTCGTGATAAGAGTGTATAACATGAGATGTTGTGTCAGTGTGAGTAGGGGCACCATTGTGGCAACACATAACTCATCTACAGGCAGATGATACTATGTCATGACACCTTCATACAGTACAGAACCTTTGCTAGACACTGATTGTGGTTATAACCATAAATATCAAACTGACCTCAACATGACCAAAAAGAGATTACGGACAGGGGTCAGTACTGCATCTAATTTACTGTATGGAACTCAATTGCTGGGTTCAAAAAGATAACATGTGGGATGTGTTTTGACAGCAACCAAAGCCAAGATAGTCACAATGACAGATATTGTCATTTTGGCGATAAACTTTTTTCGAGCCTCATGACAATATTTCAGTCATTTTCAACATTTAAGCAATTTCAAGAATTTAAGCCATTTTGGATGAAACAGCTTGAATTTTGAAAAAAGATGAAAAAACTTTGTGACATTTTATAAAAATCATGTCACCTTGCATAGGGATAAATAAAGATTCCACGAGAGAACCAAACATTGATCTTTTTATCCTTTTCAAGCCAAAAGACTGAAGAATTGGAAAAAGCTTAAATATAATTTTAAGCCTTTCTGAACTACTTAACCATTTGCAAAATCTGAGATGTTTTTATTCAAAATGGCATTAAATATGAGAAATGAGAAGATCCTGAGTCAATTGAAAACTGCTTGAACATATCACTATCAAAACAGGTAATTCACCCCATGGATACAGTAAGGACCCATGGACATAATCTTGTTTTTGACTGGGTTGTTCTTGAGGCTTGATTGATTGCCCATGGTTGTGACCAAATCAGGGCTTAACAAAGGGCTGATTTTAATTGTACAACATCCATGATAAAGTGCCATAACAGTACCCACCAACTGACACACCACCTCACATCAACAGGTAGGAATAGAGAAATCTTCATTCTGCTGAATCTTACTGCCTCAGTCCTCATTTAAGAGTACATCTTTTCTGGCAAAACAAGAACACACAATAACACTAGGGAGAGAGTAATGGTTAGATGAAGATATAAATGTTAAAGTTTTATGAGATCTTTTAAAGATTAATATCCCACGTACAAGATTAGGGACAAAATAATGCACATGTTATCGTATCCACAACAAAATTACGTTTACCTCTGGAAAACAGATGATATATATGAGATCTGACCTGTCATTTGTAAAGAAGAATGCAATGCTTTGTGAGCTGCACATGTAGCTGGTCTGAATACAATGGTGTTTGTTTTCTCAACCTTGTCTGGTATGGTTTTAAGAGGACAAATTATCCAAGGTCAATTGAAGAAATACAGTTGGAATGAGAGAAAAATGATGACTTGAAGGCAAGAGATGGTGCACGGATTGTCCCTGAAATGTGATAGTTTGAAGCAGGTCTACATCAGACACTTCCATCTGATGTCTTTGCTGTCAGTTGTGCTGTCCCTTTGTTTGCAATAAATCTCTGGGAGCAGTTGTTAAATGTTGGTTATTATAGGTAAACATAAGACACATGAATTAAGATGATAATTGGTAAATTAAGCTTAGATTTTTTATTACTATAATTTTGTAAGAAAATAGGATTAAATTTAAATGCAACATTTGGTATTCTTAGCCTCATATTCATGACCTTCAAGCCCTCAGAAACTGCCAGACCAACCCCCTTGTTACAAGTTTTTAAAAAAATTGTAATGTCTATGCTAGATCTTGTGTAGACACTATGACTACTCCAGATCTGGTATTCCAATTCAAAATATATCTAGCACTGTAGAGATCAATGCACCTGCTGAGGGGTAGCACAAACAAGCATAAGCCCATTACATATAGTTACATTTTCATTACTTTTGGGTGTTTTCTATATTTTCTGTCCATTTGCATCTGACCTTCCTTATCCAACCTTTTTCACCACACCATACCCTTTGATAAGAATTAAGAATTCATTCTGACATCCAAATTCTTTGGATTCTATTGCATTGGTCTCATCACTCTTCTAGACTATTTCTCTATGACCTATGTTAGGCTATAAATCACTAAGGATTTCTTGCACAAGAAACTCAAGAAATCATATGAATCTGGCTTCGAGTTCACTCTTCAGAATCAGAACTTACTTAAGGAGTCAAAGACTCAGTGACCGACAAAAGGTCAAATTAAGTCAGAGTCATATTGATTTTTGATTTGCACTTTAGGGCTGACCAACCAATAGGTGAAGAGAGATATTGCATGATTTCATTTGTTGTTGAATGTAATTTTACTGTAGGATGTGTCTTCTTTGGGGGAATGTTTGTGGTTTGAGAGAAATAATGATGTTTTGTGTAGAGATGAAATACCATTAAATATGAAAATGATTTTTACTCTACTGTGACAGAGTTTGAAAATAGTTTGTTTTCAAAGAGAGTAGTTTATGAATTATACTCCTACTATTTAATTGAATCATGAAGTTTGTTAGCTTTGAAACAGAGGAGTGATATTATATACTCCAACTGCTTCTTGGTTTTCCACTGTCCATGTTCATTAGACATTGTTCATAAGCTGTTTATAAGCTATTACCATTAAACTTTTCTTCATAATAGAAAGCAGAAAAGTGTTGAGATCAGCTTAACAGTGTTCATAAGAATATATTCATAGCATTACAAATATTCTAGAAAAATACAACTAAAGAGGAAGCGCATATAGCTTATGAACAGAAGGCATTGCAATTTTGCTTGTAAAGAAATTTTCTTATGAACACCCTTATGAATGAAATTTTTGCAGTGAATCATAATTTCATCTTTCAGAACAATTGTCTTATTTGCTTCAAAGCAACAACTGACATCCTTAGTTAGAAATCTTGGTGTCATGCCATGTTGGCAAAGTCCCCAAATAAAATGTTGTTCATCAACATGCCAACACATTGGGAAAATTTCAGGAATGTCAGCCTGACATGTTATCAAACTCTTTGGCCAGACCATGCCAAATGACACAACATGTTGTCTTGGCAAGACTTCAGTCAACATGTCTGTTGATTCTTTTGGACATAAGAAAAAGTAGCAAAGCTTCACAGAAAATCATTCTGTAATGGCATAATTCATTTTGAGAAAATTGCAAAAAAGGTATTGTTAAGTTAATAAACATGATCTAAGCCGAATGGTGGGTATATTTTTTAATGGTAGATAAGAAGTGAGAAGTCACTACTTGCTGTTGGAGTGGAAGTTGAAATTATGAGCTTCGACTGATTCAAAATGAGGATTTTCAAATGATG
>JALLPD010001194.1:0-12741 GCA_036940065.1 Cyclotella cf. meneghiniana
ACACACAAAACAATAGGAGACAAAAGGGCAACACCAAAACTGACCTTAATATACCTTCTCAAAGAGTTATGGTCAATGGTTGGTGTAAGCACTGCAATAGTTAAAACAGGAATCACCCCCCAAATAAGCTGTCTCTATGACCTTGATACTTGGACTATCACAAAACTTCATGGAACTGGACACTCAGGGTTTCATTTGGACATAAGTCATCATTATGACTTAAGAGAGTAAAAACACAGCAAACATCAGCACAGGTCACAAAGAAACAGTGACTGACACAAGTCTCCCTCTCCACAAGCACTTATGATTATGATACATACATACCAGCATGGATGTATGATATGTCATGCACAAGGTTTTTGCATGCTGGTATTGGCACAAAAGGTTTTTTTCCTCATTGAGGTATTATATTTCCATGAGCCACCTGTGTCTCCAATTGTGGGGACAAGTGACACAGGCCAAGTATCTCCAGTCAAGAGTAGTACACATTTTAAGTCTTTCTAATTACTTTAAATATTTACGGAATACTTTCCTTTTGTTATCAAGAAGAAGTCAACAAGAAATCTTTAAATATGTTTTCTTTATCAGAAAACATATTCAAAATTGTGTTGTTTCTCAGAAACATATATCCAAAATGATACATATCCAAGACCCCTTGTGCATCACATATGCTCTTTTTACTAGTGACAAGCATGGAGGTTCTGGAACACCATGCTTTTGGCACAAGCAGTAGAAATAAGCTTATAATTTAAAATTAATTTATTTTCCACCAACAAATGTCTCAGGACTCCTACCGAAATCTTTACTAGTTTCAATGGCTTATTACAGGTCACTCAGACTGCTATCTATAGATAGCTGTTTCTGCGACCTTCTTGCATGAAAAGCCAACAAAAGTAATTTCTCTCCACTCCGTTCTGTTAAGCAGACCCTGCATCCAGTGCACACAAATTAGAGTTTGCAGAGCATAGCTACGTCATGCATGCATAAGCAACTAGTGCCCATAAGCAGTTCACCTAAGAGCTTCTTCAAAGGTCTGTTCATCGGTACACACCTCTGCGGTGCATTAAGGAGTATAAGTACCACAAAAGCATTCACTGAAGGACTTAAAAGCCAAGAGTGTAAAAGGAATCTGGGATGGAGTAAGCCGCCCATTCTGTACTTACCCAAGAGGGATGTAGTTCAAGAGTCATTGGCAGTGGATAATACAACCAACACCATGAAGCCCACACTACCTGGAAAGGTAGGTGGAGGGTGTTTATGGTCACACGGGACTCCCAAGCAGTTCCTAATGCATGTCCACGCAGTGCTGGATGCTGTCAGGCAGAAAGGCCTAGATGTGGCATATGATAAAGCCTACTCAAAAGAGAAGGAGCGCAACAAGGAACTCCAAAAGACAAAAGGCCTTGAAGAAATACAAAGATCAGAAGAGAGCCTGTCTGAGAAGAAGACAGTGGAAAAGCCTCAGAAGCCACCACAAAAGCAAGCAAGGTACTTAAGCCTGTTATCAACCAGGTGTCAGTTTCTACTCCAACCTATTCACAGAGGAAGCTAGGCACCCCTGGAAAAAGATCATGAGTGAGCAGATTGCCTGTGCACCCTGGATGGATCTATGGGGAAGAACATCCTAAGAAGCACAAGCAGACTTGGGAATCAATCATGGACTGTGTCAACTTCCATCTGCTGACCATGTCCATAATGACATGGCTGAGACTCAACACTTCTACATAAGCAATTGGTTGAAGAAGCCCATCAGGGTCCCGGTACATCAATTCATCAGTCATCTTCAACAGCTAAATGGCTAGTTGGATCTATTGCTCTGTTTGTATTACTCCAATCATGCCACAAAGCTCACCACTGTGGTGAGGCCATTCAATGATGCAGACCTTGCAAGTCACATTCTCTGAATGGTCCCAAGGAACTAGCAAGAACAGTATGAACTCAGTTGTGCATCAGTGCCACAGAGCATGCAGAAGCTTCTAGAATCCCTAGAATGCATCAAAAAGACCTTTCTTACTGTTTGCAAAGAGCACAAGACTTCTGCAAAGTCCGGTGACTCCATCAAGACGAAGATTGTTTGTTTAAGGAACAAATTCCAAAACCACCTCACTGATGTAAAGCATGTGCGCTATGCAAAAAGCATGGGGGTGAGCACTTGACCTGCAATACCCAAGAGTGCCGCAAGTACGGTACTCTGAAGAAGGATTTTGCTTGAAGGAAAGAGCATGTACCATCGCATTGTTCTGAGCCTTCTCATTGCAGTGGTAGTGCCTAGGTTCAACTTTCCACATCAATTGACAGGCTTGAGAAGTCTAACAAGAAGCTCAAGCATGCACAGAAGAAATGTAAGCACAATCACAAAGTGACAGCAAAGACTCATATTCATCCTGAAGAGTTGGGTACAGTAGGGCTGAGGGATATGTGTTAAAAAATAAGAAACATAAGAGTAATAAACAAGAAATTCATGCTTACCCCAGCCCAATTAAAACTACCACTCATGCTAATTCAAAAATTAATTCGAATTCAAATAAGGAGATTAATTTAAATGCTGGAAGCTCAAGAGATTAAAAAATCTTAAAAAATCTTAAAAGCTCAATATTAATTAATCAAACAGTTTATGATACCATGTTAAATCAGATGAAGAAAATCTTGCAGCAAAAATAGAAAATGATACACAGAGTGAGTCAATTGCCGAACTGTTGGACCCCAAAGGGTGACTTTCTCAGTAGTGTGCTCCTTTTCTTTACAAGCCAAAAAAAGGAAGGGTCACTTCTGTAGGCTGTAGTTGCCAAAGCAAGGTACCATGTAGTGACTGAAAATGAGTTTCCATGGAGACACGAACACTCTGCTGGAAGTGGCCCATGTAACAATTTCATCAAGATCCTACTGGATAGTACGTTTGATTGTGACTTCATGGTCCATGAAAAAGGAACATCGATGCATTTTACCTCCTCGTCTAGGCAGGTGCCAACTTCTTGGCACACGTTAAATGGGAACTTCCTTACAAAAGAAAGGAGCAACGTCAACATAAGAATTTTTGATTACTCACACAGCAAGGAGTATCTGGTAACACGAGACATTGCACAGCATGATTAAAAAATGACTAAGCCAGTGTACGACATCATTCTTGGTTGTAACACCATTAAAAAGTTAGGAATTGTTCTAGAGTTTTGAACAAAAGAGATAACTATTGATGAAATCATTTTGCCAATGAAAGACATCAACAGTCTGACCAAGTCAAAAATAGAAAAGGCCTGGGCTGTAAACAATGGCATTGCACATGAACCCACAAGTACACAAGATGCGACACAGCAAGTAGTTCATATCCTAGATGCAAAATATGAAAAGGCAGACCTCAAATCAGTTGTAAGCACCAACTGTACTCACCTAAGTCTCCAAGATCAAAACAAGTTACTGGAGTTACTCACAGAATTTAAGGAACTTTTTGGTGGAACACTAGCTGGTTGCGACAGTGATCACATCTCCCTGGAAATGAATGTCATGGTAGATCATTCCCAATACCAAAGTCATGCAAAGAAACTACTATACTACCAAAGAATTGAATTGACTGTGTGACCTGGGGGTATTGATGTTTCAGCCTGCATCAGAATGGATGTCATCCACATTCATAATACCAAAAAAGAAAAACTGTACATTTCATAATGGATTTTAGGGAGGTAATAAATGACTAGTTAGGAAACCATTTCCATTTCCTAAAATCAGTGCAGTATTGCAAGAATTAGAAGGTTTCACTTTTGCAAGAGCCCTTGATTTGAATATGGCTACACCATATGATTGGATCCTGATGCATCCAAAATTTCCCCCATCATTTTTCCGTGGGGGAAATATTCTACCTCATATTATCAATGGTGATTGCAGGTTCTCCAGACATTTTTCAGGCAAAGATTTCTGGCCTCCCATGTGATGTGGGGTCCTTACAAGGGCAAAAGATCCATATCTTTGGATTTAAGCAACAGGAGAGTATCCCTGGAGACTGGAGAGAACACACTCAAGAGAAGGGTATAAACATACCAGGACTGTGTAGAATCTACACAAAGTCCATTTGTTTTGTTTTGAGATGAAAGAAATAGCATTGCCCTTTCAGTTCATGTTTCAGTAAACTAACTGCTCACAATATCACCATTATCAAAGTTGTACCCCATTTACATACAACAATATTATATAATATGTTTACCTCCAAACAGCTTAGGTCACAGTGACAGACTGTTAAGAATCCAGGGAAACACTGTATTCCACAACAGTGTTCCATGATTGAATGGGATCCACTGTGATCCACTGGAAATGTGCATTTCATGGAATTACTGGTGTGGTATTAGAATGAGTTTTGATCCTGATGGAGCTTGGTGTCCATGATTGAGCTCGCCAGGTTTCTCAATGACTTAGCTGGTACTTGATTTTTTTAAAGAATCAGACAAGTAATCAGTTTGGAATAAGAGACCAAAATGACTGCTTTTTCCAAACAAATCAAGTCTTTTCCGTTTTTGGCCAAAAATGACTTGACTGTCCAATCCAATGTTTAAGACATGTTGATATGCAACTCAGGAAAGCATCTGTCCAAATACAATTATAATTTGCAGTTTTTCTCTTTCTGTGTTTTGTAAACTACAAAATGTCAACTTAAAATGTCACTGTTTTCATGTATTTCTGTACTAATCTCTCATACTATTTGCCAATGACAAGGGTCAATCAGTGCTCTATAGTCTCACGTAGCCCTTAAATTTGTCTGTGCTAAAAAGTTAAGATATCCCTTGATCACTGTGAGGTTTGCCCTTCTTGTATGTCATAAGCTTCAAATGACAAATTACAATATCACTATTTTAATCTATTTCTTTCCTAAATTCTAAGACCATTTGACAGTGAAAGATCTTAATTGGAAAGGTATAATCTCAAGGAGCCATTAAATTTGTCTGCACTAAAAACTTAAGATACCTTGAATACTGCTCTGCTGTCAAGGCAAATTTCATTGAGCTATATTTTTCATAGCCTGTGATTTTGATGTCATCATGTGGGCACTGGCATCTGCATCTACCTGGACTGTGCTGCTGACATTGGAAGGGGAGGGGATCATCAGATTTTTAAGTATTAGTATTTTAAAACTAAAATAGTGATTACTACTTTAAGTAGCTTAGATCTATGTTTTTCATTGTACTTGCAGATTGTAGTGTTTTTGTTGCTGATATAAGATTGTGGTGTCAGTATTCAGTGTTTTTGATTGCTGTGTGGTGGATTTTGTTGTTGCCCGGACCATTTCATTGTTACTCTTATATTCATAAGAGTTCCCTTGACAGCTGATATCAGGTGTTATATAGTTTTGTTGTGTTGTTATTGTACATAAGGATGTTATTGTCTTGTGGTTCTCTTGACATGCGATTTTAATTGTTATGTAGAATTTTGGTTGTGTTATTATTGTTATGGTGTTATTTTTAAAGTTTGTTGCATTGTAGTCAGTATTTCTTTGTTTGCTGATTGTTGTGTGATGGTTTTATTGCTGTCCTACAAGTTTGTTATGATTAACCTGTTTGTGTTATTGCTTCATAACTTCTCTGTGACTGCAGTTTTTGTCTCAGTCACTGTGGACATTTTGATGCTGACTTGTTGTGACATGAATTGTTGTTGTGGTTGCTGTTGTGGCTATGAACATTGATAACTAATCTTTTCTTGTTGTTTCTTCTTGTCTTTTGTCAGTGATTATGTGGGATTCATCAATATTGCTGCTAGAAGTTAATTCTGCAATGGCATCCTAAAAGTCAGAAGGATACAAGCAGGGATGGTGTTTGGTAGATGGTGCAATCCTTGAACAGATTGCTCAGAGCATCATCATAAAAGGCCATGAATGGTTGTTGCTGTGGTGGTTTGGAAATGGAGGTAAGGAGGTGATCAAAGGTGCTGCCTAGACACAGAAAGCAAAAAATGATGGATATGAAGCATTGTAATGTGGCAGAATGGTTAATAACCCAGTCAAATTGGTTCAGGCTGAAAGGAATATTTTTTGCACAGTGTGCTATGAAAATATGTTTGGACAGGAAAATGAACAATAAACAATGTTTATGCTGCATGACCAACAATGGCCCATTTTGTCGATAATGTAGGTAATGAGTACCAAAATGTATTTAGCCCACAATTTAGCCCTGTTGTCATGTTGATGGTGAATGATCAAAGTATCTCATATCATAAAAAAGTAAGAAGAGGACCCAAAAATCATAGGCCATGTCTGCTTCATGGAGAACATTCTTTGACATACCCAACCAGCACAAGATATGTCTCATGCTCTCACAAACACATGGGCTACAACTCTTTATTGGAATTCTTGGGAAAGCATAACCGGTAGTCCATTTCAGTTTGTTTGCAATCATGCCTTTCATGAGCATCCAGTGCATGATTACTTCTTCTCCCTTGTATCATTTCTTGTAGTTACCATTTTTCCTTGCACTTCAACACATTTTCTGTCTTGCTGCTCCATCACATTAATTTGCATTGTTACCATTTTGATTTAACATGACAAAATGAGGATGAAATGTAAATGTGGAGTACAAAAGGAAAAAGCAAGTGAGCTCTCACATCTTCATTCCACAACACATAGCTGATGAAAAGAGAAATTGCCTCAAACTTTATACTGATTTTGCATGTAATTTTGCTGAATCAGTATAACAATGACTTCTGGCAACAATAGACCTTTCAATTGTAATCCAGCCACCATTTCCTTCTATATAAGGTATGTAGAAGGTTGCATCAGATTCAGATGTCACGTCCATACCCCCCTGAGTGCATTTCTGCATTCTTCAAGATGCTATTTCCATCATTTTATTTGCAATCTGATCCTTGTCATTCCCAACTGAGCACATTGGTCCATACTCAAAGATGCTCTTTTCATGGTGTTATTTGCAATCTGATCATCCAGAGTCATGTTCTTGTTAAGTGTTGAGTCATCCTGCACTGACAAATAAGGGACTCAAAAAACTTGGAAAAGAAGGGAAAATGTTTTAACCATTGTCTTTACTGACCCTCTGTAATTTATTTTGCAGTTTCCCCCAATCTACAATAGTACTATCTTGGCAGCAATGAGGGACATTGTGAATTCCAGCTACACTTTTTCTGTCAGGTACAAAACATAAAGCAAGCATCCCATAATTGTCGAAATTCCCATTGGATTGGACGTGGACAATATCATTAAAAGTCTTTTTGATGCACTCTTAATGCCATATTTGATGCCCCAAACACTGTCATGTGCAGGATGCTGTGCTTGAATTGTTACTCAAAATACTTCCAGTTTCTCAAAAGTTGGAAGACTGATCTTATGGCAATCATTTCTCTTTAGTGTCATACCATTATCCTTATTGACAACAATAAGAACTCCAAAACTGGATTAATCATTATCCCAAATATCAATTGATGAACTATCAAGGATCCATGGCTTGAACTCAATATCAATACTAAGCCAAGAAAATCTATAGAATCCGAGAATCTTAGTCTTCCACTCGGGCAGATCTTTCTGCTAATATATCTCTATTGCTGTGCACAAATGGTGTGTACTGATCAAACACTGCAAGACACACAACATTGCCATGTACAAGTTTTGGATGAGACAAACGGACATCAAGTGATGACAAGTGATTATTTGTCTAATTTTCTGACTCATCTTATGATCGTTCATGGCGGTGTGATGACCCTGATGACACTTGGTAATGACATTCTGACAACCCTGATGGCACTTTGCAAAGACCTTTTGATAACCCTGATGACAGTGGTGAAGGTCTTGTGACAACCATTATTTTGACCGCCTTATGACAGCTCCTCATCGCTACACTGATGATCCTTGTGATGGCAGTGATGACTGTTGATGAGACTTAGTAAGAGCATGATATTATGATGTGTAGTCTAGAATTGCAGTGGAGCAAACAAATGTTAAATAGTTAGACAAGTCTTAGGTGAAGGCCTTCTTTAACATTAAAGACTGTGCAAAAGTCTTGTGTGGGCTTGTTGGAATAATGTGTACAGTGTTTTTCAACCAACCACATCTTATGTATATAGAGTAGCTACTATGACTACAAGGACAACCAGGTGACGATAGTGATGACCAATGACTCTAAGTGACAATGCAACAAATGTCATGTGATGACCATAATGACTACCCCTGACATCATTTTGACAACCCATGGGATAACCAAAATACACCCTAATGACCCTGATGACAAGTGGTGACTACAAACAGGTGACGACACTGGAAATTGAGTGACGACATCTGATGGCATCTGATGATTTCTAATGACTTCAGACTTCAGGTCATGATTTATCACAAAATCAAAATGTGCCTGTCTTGCTGTAAGAAGCACATTGAATAGGTAATGAAAAGAGAATGAATTAAGACCTGGGAGTGTGATCATTGCCTGATCATTACCAGATGCATAATTGTGCTGTCAAGGATATTATCAATGTGCAACTATTAGCATCATAGATTACATTTCTAAAAAGTATAGTGTTCCTTTGTACCATTTGTACTACAAAAGATCTTGTAATTAAGCAAGTAAACAAACGTATGCTTCCTCCATATTTCTATGGCAAAAGCGGGTAAAGACACCTTCATAATATAATATGATGATGATTGATTTTCAATATGGGAGGTAATATTATTTTGCACTTGTTTATAACTTGAGACAGAGTCATGTTGTTGATGGCTCTGACGACGTGATATCCTATGCAGCTGATGGAATCTGAGCACCTAACATGCAACAGAACCTTATGATAGATATGTTTAGTCCCATGAGAGGTGGTAAAGACCCACTTTCAATTGACTCACTTTAGTGATCACTCAAGAAATATCTAGGTCAAGCTTGGGCTTACAGGAAAATGTCAAAAAACTAAATAAATGTAGGTTTTTCAGGAAATGCCTAGGAATAGTAGAAGGATCCAATGAGAATAATGATGAAATTTCCCCAGGATGTTTCCGAGACAAGTTAAATTATGTCTTGAGCCTTGGATGAGTCCACTGTCAGTTAATGGCAGCTAACTAGGGGCCGAACATAGCCAATCATTGTCTAATAACGAATTAAGGAGCGATCAGGTAAGGCGTCAAAATTGCTTATTTCATGAATGCTCATGCAATAAGGGGCGTGGCTGTATTATAGCTTATTGCCCTGTCAGTGGCTTGTAATTGAAAAATGTAGATTGTTCTTGCAGGCAACCAAATGGCCTACGTAGCCTTTTCTGGAAATACCCCAGGCTGTATTCTCTCACTCCCCCTGCCTGCTTTCGCTTCCAATTTGCAAAACAACTCTCTTTCAACACCATCCTTATCTTTATAGTGCGTCCCCTGACAAACCTCCGGCAGTGGCAAGTTTAAACAACAGTAATCCAGTAATGTCAATTCACATATCCTCCTTTGAGTTTCTACAGAAACAAGCTTTGAATTCAATCTACGCGGGTAGGACCTTCCCTCAATCACAACACCCTTAGAACCAGATTGCGCCAAGGATGAATTGGCACCGAGAAGCTCCCGAGCAATGCTTTTCCACCCCTCTTCGGCGTCAGTCGTGTTGTAAATTTTAGTGATGTGCAACGGATAGCCATTGTGTGTGGAAAGCATGGGAGCTTGCAGTGTTAGATGCACATCAAAGGGATCACGTCCATCATAATCACGAACAAATCTCTCCAATCGTTCGGCAAGTGTGCCATTTTCCGCTGAAGGTTTATCAATACACTCTCTGCGACTCTCTCTCGTCTCAGGTGGGCAGAATAAATCTTCATACTCTTGATAGGAATGGATGTTGTCGAATAGATAAGGGTAGGGATGTGTCTGTGCACTGTATGGATTGTCGTTTGTTACCCATGGAGCTGTGCGAATATAGGCCTCCTCGTATTGAGAATAAAATCTAGATAAAGGATCGCGGACGAAGGAAATGACCTCAACTCCTTCCATTTTCCCCCCTGCCTGAAAGTCAATCCGCTGCAATGATTTGCTCGTTTCAACCGCTTCGAATTGATTCTTGAGCATGTACCGCGCGGTACTCGATCCACTCTTGGGAAGCATGACGTATGCAAGTTTGTATTTCTGTGAAAACGACACGGGAACATTGCTCCCGTCTCCTCTTCTCCCCTGAAAATGTTTTCCGTACACGGCCGGATCGGCATAGCAGTATTTCAATGCTTGGGCGTGGGATAATTGTAGACTTCCGGGGAAGAATGTTAGGGGAGTCGCGGGAGATTCTCGCATTCTTTCGTAGGCCGAGTGTTGAGTGTTCATGTCCTTGTCGTTTAGGTGCGAAGTAAGAATCCAGGTGGCAAGATGGCCGGTGGATATTCTAGGTGGAGTTGGCGCTCGGGATGGCGCGTTTGTCTCTGGCAGCATGCCGCTCCTTTGGATTCCTCCAAGTTTTCTCTTTCGTTCAAATTGGGTTTCGCGATAGGATTTCCCAGTGGCTAACGTGACTTCGATGAAGAGTGTAACGGTGTAGACGAACGCCAAGACGATGATGGCGAAGAGGGCGATGTTGGTGCCGCTGCGGCCGCCTGTTTTCTTTCCGGCCATGCCCTGCCTTGCTGGTTTTGTCACCATAATTTAAACCTCAACTACAATCAATGCTCAGATAAAAGACGATCAGAAATCGATTGCTGTCATCAGCAGTTTAAGAAACACATGTTGAACAAGGCCTGCCACAGCCTGCCATGATGACCGGAACCGAGGGGCGAGGGGGTATAGAAGCTAGTTGGAGTAGGTTGCAGTAACCGCAGCAGCGGGTGAAATTTCTTGACCTCTCGTACCGTTTTGCGCCATGAATGATTTGCTTAATCATTGAATATTTCTGCCTGCAGACTTGAAAATCTGAATTATGTTTCAAACAAATTAAAGGTAAAAGATAGAGATATCTTATGTTCTCGACAGTGACTCATATGTATCATCTGTAGAAGGCATGCTTTTCTACTACAATATCGTACCTCTAGCAGCCTTCTCTCAGCTTCTCTCGATAGAAGCTCTCACTTTTAAGCTTGCACCTGTTTCCACCCTCTTCTACACTCTTGAACTCAGTGGTGCCTCGAGCTACCACGCATGAAATAAATTTCAACTTACAATCCGAAGCGAGTAATCATAGTTGCACACGTTTTTATTATATCGTGCACGCCTCCGAAGGAAAAGCTTTCCACCTCGTCTTCCAATATTCATCACCTACAGCTCTTCGCATCTCTGCCCTCGCCAAAATGACAGTCGCCAAAGTAGCCCTATTTTTGGCGTTTTCCTGTTCCTCCTTCGCTCGCGGATTCCTCCCATCCTTCAAAACACGCGCACCCACCAGTCCCATTTATCGTCAGGCACTGCCAGCACTGCACAGCGCTTCGGATCCAGACTCCACCGCCGAACCAATCGACGCTCAAATCATCGAAAAACTCGAAGAACTCACCCCCGAACAACAACAACAAGTGGGCAACCTAGTTGCCGACGAAGAATGGGCAGGCCTCTCCATGGAACTGGCTGAGGTGGTGCGCACTGCCGTCATTGAGGATTTGAAGAAGAATTCTAGAGAATTTTTGAACAAGGATCATTATGCCATTGGAGATTTTTCGAAAGAGATCGATAAGAGGGTGAAAGACGAGGTGGCCAAGATGAGAGAGAAGGATGAGTATGAATTGGGGGATTTTTCGGTGGTGTTGGACGAGAAGGTGAAGGAGATGGTTTGTGAAATGACGGGGAAGGAAGAGTATGAATTTGGCGATTTGAGTTTGGAGATCGATCAAAGAGTCAAAGCGAGTGTGGCGAAGTTTTGTGGAAAGGATGAGTATCAATTTGGGGACTTGAGTAAGGAGTTGGCCAAGAGGACAAAAGCTGGCGTCTTAAATTATTTGGGGAAAGATGATTATCAATTCGGTGATCTCTCTAAAGAATTGGCGAAGAGGACTAAAGAGGGTGTGTTGAAGTACACGGGGAAAGAGGATTATCAGTTTGGAGATGTTACAAAGAAGTTGATGGGGAATTTATTTGGTGGGAAGAAGGAGGGTAAATGATGCATATTTTCGAAGATGTGAATTGAGCATAAGTTAACCCAGGTTGAAATTCTCAAGGTGGTGTGTGATTTATTTAGGCTTTGGCTCTGCAAAGTTGTACTCTCTGCCTTCCTGAAGATACCAATAACCCTGACGTCTAGACTTAATGTCATAAGAATACAGCTAGGTATCATGTCATGTGAAAGTGACAATTTTAGGACATCAAAGCAGTTGACAAACGAAGCAGACCAGGATAAAAGTAGCATCTACATATGTATGGTACTCGACGACAGGTAAAAGAAGTAGTATGCTTATCACTCCTTCCGTCAGCGCAAATCGCTTGTTTTCTGATGACAGATCACTCACTGCATCGTCAGATCGCAATGCGTTATATAGCAACAAAAAACTGCAACAAACACCTTCGCTCTTCATAATAATATTATGAAATTCTGATCATCTTAAAGGTATGGTATGATAATAGCGTGTGGGTACCGTACTCTACATTCATAGCTAGTGGAGCACATTTTTGGTGAAAAGTGCTTGTGTGCTGAGTGGGTAGAGGGTATCCATGAGAAAATTTACTGATTCCTATATATAAAACTTGAATCTTTCTGACATTAAGAATCTAACGGCCCTCTCACGCGATAAATCGACGCCACCTGCGCCATTAGTGGGGAAGTTTTGTTCCTAGTAATGAAATCGACGATGATGTGATTAATTGGCAAGTCTTCCGAAGAAGAGTCATTTATCAAA
>JALLPD010001195.1:0-12735 GCA_036940065.1 Cyclotella cf. meneghiniana
GTGAATTGGCTATCAAAGAAACTGACTGGCTGGGTTATTGGCTTACTCCATGTGGTCTAAAACACTGGAAGAACAAAATAGATGCCATCCTCCACATGGATCACCCTCAGAACACCATGGAACTATGCATGATCATTGGCTGCGCTAACTACTACCAAGATATGTTTGCCAAGTTGTGCCCATATACTTAAGCCCATGATTGACCATTCAGAGCTGAAAAAGCATGTGCCAATACCTTGGACCCCAGACATGCAAACAGCATGTGATAAGATGCATACATTAATGGTGGCAGATGCTCTCACTGCCTACCCGGACCACAACAAATGGTTCGATGTATATACAGATGCATTTAATTATAAATTATGTGCTTGTATTGTACAAGAAGGATGACCAGTTGCCTACTTTTCATGTAAACTATCAAAGTCACAGCAAAATTATATAGTGATGGAGAAGGAAATGCTATCCATCGTAGCTACACTCAATGAGTTTCAAAGTATCCTTCTCAGTTCTGACATTCATGTCTTCACCAATCACAAAACCTTAACATTTGATACCTTAAAAATGCAACAAGTCCTGCATTGGCACAACAAAGTCAAGGAATTCTCACCTACATTGCACTACATTCAAGGCCCCTGTAATATACTAACTGATAATCTGTCTAGGCTCCATTGCCTGGTTACACCGGCTCAGACTGTGGAGGGGAAGAATCTCGTAGAGCCCGCAGTGGTTTCTGATGATGAGGATGACATGTACTTCCTGACACAGTAATTCTCTGGTTTTCACAATGATGAACTAGTGGAGTTGATTGAGTGCTATCTCGACCTCCTGGAGATTCCTCATCCTGACTGTAATCCATTAAATTATGTGCACATATGGGAATTACAACAGCAGAATGAGAAACTGCTGGCTCTCCAAAATATATATCATGGCAATTACGTCAAACTGAAGTTAGATGATGATGTCAATGACATCATCTTCTACAAGAAAGACCCCACTCAGGACAGTAGGAAAATAGCCTTACCTGAGGAGATGGTGCTTGACACTGTCAAGTGGTTCCATCAAGTTATGGGACATCAGGGTCAAGATAGATTGTGGGACACATTGAAACAATGTTATCACCACCCATCCTTATTATGACAGATTGACAAGATCAAATGTCAAGATTGTCAATAATACAAACTGCCAGGCTGAGGAAATTGTCTGTTGCCCAAAAGAGAGGTGCAAATTGCACCCTGGGAAAAAGTTGCTTTTGACTTCATTGGCCATTGGACAATCAAGGTCAATGGCAGACAAGTTGAGTACAATGCGCTGACTTGCATTGATACTGCCTCAAACCTAGTTGAACTCATCAGAATTGACAACAAGACCTCAGCACATGTTTGTGACAAGTTCACACATGCTGGCTTTGTTGCTACCCCCGACCGTTACATTGCGTACATGAAAAGGGAGGAGAGTTCATTGGTAGTGCCTTCGAATGGCTTCTAAAAATATTTACCATAAAGGATGTGTGCTCGGTGAGCAAGAATCCTCAGTCTAATGCCATCTTTGAATGGCACCAGACAGTTAGCAATGCACTACTGACCCCAGTGCATACCAATCCCCCACAAGATATGGCCTCTGCTAGAGACATAATTGATGATGCATTGGCTACGGCAATGCATGCCATGAGGACAACTGTAGCTACTATCCTCGGGAGTGCTCTAGGCACTCTTGCCTTTGCCAGAGACATATTCCTAAATGTACCGCTGGTCACTGATTGGCAGTCCATTGCACGGCTCTGTGAACATCATGTTAATTAGAATTTTACGTCAAGCAAACAGGAAGCATTATCAGTTTAATTATGCTCCGGGGCAACAAGTCCTGAAGAGGGTGCACAATCCAACTAAGTTGGGAGTAAGGACAGACAGCCCTTATACCATTGAACATGTTCAGGTTAATGGCAATCTGACCATCATACTATGTTTCAGTGTTACCAAACGTAACAACATATGCAGGGTTCTACTCTACCACTGACAGCATCAAACTCAGGGGGCCTGTGTTTGACCTCTTTTATTCCACCCACCCAGTGAAGACAACTTAACATATAAAAAATGTGCCCAGGGTATTTTTGAGTTTTTTACCTCGCATCTTCCTTCTCCTTCTCATCATTGTGAGGGAAGGACAGGTGGAGCTTTTTGAGACATTTCTTTTGTTCGATTCATGGCAGAGCAAGCCTCACCATGGAGGGGAAGAGTGTCCTACCCATGCATAGAGGCCAATTTTGTATACAAGGGTGAAGTATGTATGAAAAGGGCTGATAACCTATGTATATAGGATTGGCTAGCAACTGATGGTTTCTAGCCACATATGGTCCAGTAGTTGAATACTATGATTGTAATGAGTCCTACATAACAAGATCTGTCTCTAAAAGTGACCAGCTCAGCCATGAGAGAGCTGTGGTGTGGACTGCATGTCCATGGAGACTCCGCTGACTGACTGGAGAGTAAGAAGAGAGATTGTAGTAGTTTTCAGTTAATCAATTAAAATCACAATTTCATTCCTGTTGACTTTTGCATTAGTTTAACCTACACTGACTGTAGGTCACTGCTGCCATGAAAGATATAATCAATATGTAATGTCATGACAATTTTTGGAACAGTCAGCTGAAATACCAATTTGATAATTAGGTGTACTTTTGAGAAATGGACTATTTTTGAGTTTTGAAAAAGATGTTTTCCAAAATAGTCTATTTTTTGAAAATAGCCTATTCTCAAAAATAACAGCCTCGCCTTCATAGAATATTAATTGTCAACATAAAACTCAAAATAGCCATTTTTGAAAAAGACATTTTTTTCTAAAATGGGCTATTCCTCAAAAATTGCCTGTTAAATGAGACTACTTTTGAAGAAATAGCTTTTTTAGAAATAGATTTTCAAACAATGACTATCTTCAAGAAATAGAAAATTTTTGAGCAATAACATATTTCAAGAAATATGATTTTTCAGGAGCTGACTCAAGCATTTTTGGCAGCAAGGGTAGTACCAGGGTGTCTGAGAGCAGGTCAAAGGATCTTACGCTCAGCACAAGTAAGCAAACTAGACCATCTGCTACCAACAGACCTAAAGAAACAGGCTCTGTATCATGTTAGCCCCTCAAGTTTTGGTGCAGGAAGAAAACCCTCATTGCCAATCATCAACATGCCACTATCAGTGCTAATGGTGCTTTGCTAAATATTTTTGTGTGACTCAATTTTTGTGCTGTTCTATGGGCTCTGATGATCATGATCATGGAGTCATGTCTTCCTCCAATGCATGAGCTCACCTACATAAATGACCTTGCAATCAAATGCATTACTTCTGGAGTGAATGAAGTAAAAGGTTTCTTGTCAAATTCATATGTTGTGAAGGATGTCTTCGTTTTCAAGCATGTGTTGTCTTCACTGACAAAAGTAACTTAAGATTAGACTTTTCTTCCCTTCCTTTGTGACAAAGTGGGCTTTTGGGCTTTACTTCTCTAGCACAAACTTGCTTTCATTCTAGCTATGAATGTACTCTCTGCTGTTGCAGGTATCATCACGTCTCTGGAGCCCATCCATAATCTGTGCCATTTTAATTGGATTCAAAACAACTTAACTCTTTGTTTGCATGTGATTGGGATAAAACCACCAAGATGAAACTTTTGTATTAAAATGTGTACAGAAGATAGGAGCACAGCCCAATGGTACCAGTGAATAACACTAGCATTTTGTACAGTACCTTAATATGTGAATAATAACACAAGCCTCTGCAGTACAGATACTTGCCCATGTGTTCTAGGTGGCCTAAGGGAAAAAGCAGTGTTCCATCAATGGTTATACTTTGTTTTATCTGTCAATCTCAGTAGCCCTTTAATCTTATTATGTGTTCTATGATTGTATCAATCACTGGTAACATAAGACACAACAGGTGATGGGTGTGCTCCTTTGTACATCATTACTCAAGGACTTGGACTTATGTCAAGGAGTGTGCTGTCTTCTTGAATTTCATTCTCTCTTGGAATGACACCCTGTGTCAAGGTTGTTATGGTTCTTGCTCCTGTGCTTGTGTAAAAATGCAAAAAGGGATTGCATGAACAAGAGAATTCAGAGAAGACTACAACAAACAACTGGCATGATTTTAACAAGACTTTGTTGCAGGGATATTGGGGTTGGCACAGAAGGGAGACGTGGCTGCCTAAACAACTTTTTCAGGAAGGAGGTTCGTAGGTAGTTTCTATTGGTTTTAGGACTGCTAAATAAAAGATTACTTTTTAAGAAAGATCAGCTTCGAGATTGGCATAACTGTTGCTTGCTTATCACCAATTGGCAATTAGTATCTGTATCAAGATGTGTGTCTTGTGTATTTGTGCCATACTTACTTAAGCCAATTGTCCTTGTGCATGGACATGGAACTCTTTCCCCAATGGCAAAACTTGATTTTGACATAGATGACTAACCTATAGCTAACCCAAGCTAAAACCAGGGGTTGATTATTTGTTGATAAGGAACCAACCAAATTACCAGTTGTAGTGAGATACAAGAGATTTGGTTGCTAGAAGATAATATTTATGTGCTACAGATTACAGGAGCTATTTGTAACTGAAACAACAATGGCAAATATATGTGTCAATTTTTTTGTTAAAAACTGTGTGCATTACATAAGCAGTGCTTTCTGGTTGCCACAAATGCTGCTCCAATGTGGGGCGAACATGAATTTTGAGAGGTACCATTGATTGAATTCTAATTTCTGTTGAGATAAGATGAAGTTACAATAACTGAACAATCAGACTTTTTGCAACTGTACATTATATGTCAGATATAGAGTGTATGTCGCAAATATTGTGTTTGCTTTTTGTGCTACGTTAGTTAGTGGATATACTCTCTGTTATCTCTGACTGAAATGAAGAGCCAGTGTAAAAAGCATGTGGTTTTAGTTCTCAGTGATTTTTTAACAGTAACTATGCTGCACACAGAATATGAGCCCATTGAAATATGGCATGGATGTTCTGAAATGGGGCATGGATCATGTTATCCTATTTAAAATGGAACATGAAATCATGGACCTCTACAGAACGTTTTGAAGAGATCTACAGTTCTAAAGGATGGCCTGTCCATCATCAATTTGGTTGGTCTATGTGTCATCCATTTGTTTGGTCCATTCATTGCCCATTTAATAGATGAGGCTCTTATGTATTCTTTCTAATGCACTCTATGTGGATATTAGTTTCAGACCATTTCTTATGCTTGCTTGCAGTTCAATCCCTTGAGTTTCACATCACAACTATTTTGAATTTGAGTTATGAATCTAGATGTGGGTCACTTTGCGTTGGCCTCATCTTGGCATGTGTCACTTGCCCCATGGATGGAGCAACCAGTGGCACTGCAGAAAAAATATGTTGAATACAGCAAACAAAGTTGTTTACCTAAGTGATGTCACTTGTGCTTTAAGGAAGCAGATGAAAGACAAAGTGATGAGATAAAGGGTAAGTATTTTGTGAGGAGTGGAGAATGCCTTCATAGTTATGTCAATACACAATTATTCAAAGTATGATAAACTCTTTTAATGTTGAATCATTCTGATTTTGTTAATCATTGAACCCTGATTTTTTTATTTGTATGAATTGATTAGCCAATCCATGGATTCCTTTCATACTTGTTGTGTGCTTTGCAGATAAATCTACCTTTCTGAACCAGAATTTTGTCACCAACTTTGTAATCTTATTCAACACGAATTTTGTGTTGAAATCTTTTGTGGTCTTGCCAGAGTTCTTCTTTGTTCTTCCAGTCAGCTGTGAAGGGTATATCAACAGAATGTCTCTATCCCTCACAAAAATAGCTGCACTTAGCAAGGCCTTCAATATTGTGTGGTGGGTAGAGTAAATGGCACATTTGGCATTGTGAGAAAATCTGCCATCCCACTTTCTCTGACTGTGTGGGTCATGTCAAGTTCAGCAGTGTGTAGCATCTCACCTCCATGATAGTTTCATCCAAATGCTCAAGTATTGCATTTGCTTATTGGTTCTATACTCTGGTTGGCTTATGCTTTGACCCATATGATTTAAGGAGGGGTTCAAAGTGTGTTAATTCATTCCCCTTCATGTGGACAATGTAGTTACTTTGTAAGTGAAAAAACTAAGTCCTCTTGATTAATGTGTTTGCTGTAGCTGATGCTTTATCAAATTAGAGTTCTCTGTATTGTTCACATGTGTTAGTGCAATTGAGCCTCTCTCTGCCCATTGAAATATCAAGCTCAGGAAGCTATGCTACTTGTAGCTCCACAATTTTTAACCACTAGTTGCTGGGTCAATCATGGTAAGTCAAATGAGGGCAATTTGTGTCCCATCCTTGCTCTTGAGTGTGTGTACTGTGTATGGTCCTATGAGGTTGACAAACTACCTCCTGGGAGTTGAGGTTTGCAAGCTTAGAAGGTAGTTTACCCAACTAATGCTTTCACATTTTGTTCACCTGGAATCTTTTTGACATGTGATTGGATGATATATTAGAGTGAAGGTCTTTTCAAGATACATTGTAATGATATCATGCCATAGCCAAATCATTCAGGTCCTTAAATATGACAAGTTTGTCTTCCTTGCATAGTCATAAACATACTCAACAAACTGTGTGGAATCCCTTTCCTGATTATCTGATTACTTCTGCTCTGTGCCTTTTCACTGTGGTTCAAATATTTCACTGGTTGTGAGACTGAGATGATAGACCAAATTTTCTTCACTGGAATTAGTAAGTTCAAAGTTCATGAATAAAATGTTGTCTGATGTGATTTTCTGTCTCATTTGCAGTTGTGGTATAGTAATACCAGCATTGAGTGAAGACCAACTGAGTTTCCCTGCCATTGTTGATGGGGTCATGATCTCATTGAGAAATGGTGTCTATAAAAGAATTGTGGATTTGTTTGATGTATAATTGGGGCCCCAATTCTTTATGAGTAAGCTCCAGGAGTAAACTTGATCCATGGTGAACCCTAGAGCATCCTGCAAAAGGTACTTATGACCTGTATAAACTGTAATGGTTTGAACCCACAGAATGTATTTAGACTCCTTTAGTGTTTCCACTATGATCAGTAATTCTTGTTTGATGGTGAAATAGTTTTGCTTCCTTTTACTCAATTTTCTGTCAATAAAGGCCAGCAGCCTGATGTTTTAAGTAATGACAGCTTTTAGTTAATATTTCAAACTGTCAATATAAACTCAAAATCTGGGAGTAGTCAGGGTGAAAAGACAACATCTCTGGAGATGGTTGCCTTTACATTATTGAATGCTCTATGGTGAACAGCATCCCAATGCCCGACATAGGCCAAGAATCACCCTTATTTAGTCCCGTAGGTACTAAAAATTAAAAGTATCCATTACTTAAAAGTAAGAGATAAATATCCAATTGGCAAGGACTTTTTCATTGAATGGTATCCATTGCCACTAATCCCAGAGGCACCAACAATGTAGAATAGACTTCCATTGCCCCAACCGAGAAAACACTCTTGAGAAGGGTATACACATACCGACACCATGTATAATCTACATGGTTTTCTTCTGGATGAAATGGATTTGCATTGCCCTTTCATCCTCATTTTTGAAGTAAACTTAACTCGTAAGATTTGTTCAAGTATCTCTACAAAAACTATCACCTATAAAATTACTATATAGTATTTATTCTACTACACTTAGGTCACTAACTTAAGATAGCCCTGTTACACAACTGTCTCCCATAGTAGCCAATCCTGGTATGTGATCATCTCGCATAGTAGCCAACAACATATCTTCAAAAAAATTTCTAGGTATGAGCAACTTTAAATTTTCTTCACAATCAGAAAAAATTGGATGGAATATTCATGATCAAGTGATTGTAAACTTTTTATTTTTGTGATCAACTATTCCATGTGTGATCTATCAGGTAATTGAATTAAGCTATCCATGAATATTTCAAACGCTGGTTTCACAAATCTATAAAATTTGCAATCTACAATCTTGCAAACCCATGAAATTTGTAATCAAGAATTCTCAGAAAATAACAACATTGAAAAATTCCATTCCAACTAGTCAAAAAAGGATCACCAAAAACCTTTTTCAAGGCCTTCTTCACTAACATCCCCCCTTCACACAACCCGTCAAGAAGATGTCTACACTCCAGTAGGACTCAAACCTCAAGAATGTGAGAGGGCTTCAGGATGGTGTAAGCCAGCCATTTCATTTATCCCTGAGAAGGATGCAATCCAGGACACCATCCATGATCATACCTTGGAGGTAAAGGTGTCTGGCAAGATGCAACTTACCATCACATTCTTCCATCAGGGAACTACTGAACAGTTCCTGAGTCATGTACAAAGACTCTTAAAACCATCAGTCAATGAGTACTCAATGTTGCTTACCAGACAGCTTGCAAGAAAGACTCCAAGGCAGAAAAAGCTTACTGCGACCACTGAGGCCAAAGAAGGCTCTCAAGGAATGGATGAAAATCTGCCAGTAATAAAGTCTTGGAAAAAGGCAACTGCTGCCAAAACATGCACAAGCGTGGCTGTAAAGTTGACTATCCATAAAGTTGTCATGCAGTATTTCACCCTACCCTGCAAAGAAGCATGTCAAACTCGGACAAAAATTGTCAAGGAAAAGATTAACTCTGAAACATGGACCAACATGTAAGGGGTGCAACACCTCACAAAGCACACAGTGTCATGGGCCTCCTTCATGGAGTGCATCCTGATACACCTGCCAACCATCTTCAGATGTGATAAAGTGGAGGTGAACAGGTTTTACATCAGCAATGGCCTGAAAAACCTAACAGGGTACCAATTTGGGACTTTGTGTGGAGAATCCAGTGCCTTAATAGGTACTTGGACATGTTGCCTTGCCAGTATTACTCTTCAAAGGCTGCAAAGTCTATGAAGCTAGTAGGACCCTGTGATGACATGGACTTGGCAAGACACATCCTCAGGATGGTTCCTTGAAACTGGCAGGACCAATATGAGCTCAGTCGAGCCACAGTACCACTGAGTGTCAGGGAGCTCCTTGAAGCCCTGGAGCACATTGAGAAAGCCTAGCCAACAGATAAGGTTGTAGATGGGCCCAATAACAGTGCTAAGTCAACTGACTCCTCAAAGGAGAAGATGGTCTCCTTTGATGAAAGGATTCCCAAGAAACATCACCAGGAGAAACATTTCTCTCTCTGCAAGAAACATGAGGGTGCTCATATCACCTATAACACTCTAGATCACCAGAAGTACAAATACAATGGTACCCTGAAGATGAACATCAATGGGAAGAAAACCAATGGATCCTCTTGTAGACCCAAGAGACCTAATCAATGGGGAAGTATCATGTGGAACTATCCACCAAAATGGATAAATGCAAGAAGTCCAACAAGATAATGAAACATGACATCAACAAAAAGTAGCTCAAGCATCATGACAGCAGCAATGACAGCAATGATTCCAGCTTATCCTGAAGTGATGGGTTGCGTATTACTAGAAAATATTTAGCAGAAATAACTATAATAAACAGAAAATTGCCAATCATTCTAGTCAGATTAAAACTACCTCATGTGCCATCTGATTCAAACATGAACCGTTGAATCCAGTAAAATACCTAGGAAATCTTTCAGCTGATCATACACAGAGTGAAATAACTGCCGAATTGTTTGACCCTGAACTGTCAGGTGACTTTCTCAATAGTGTGAACTCCTCTTCAATGGGTAAAGAAGGATGGGCCACTATTGTAGCAAAAGTACCTTACATAGCAGCTGAAAATCTAGCCGGTAAAAGCTTCGAACACTCTACAGGGTATTGCACCAGTAACACAGGCATCAAGATTCTACTAGATGTGGATCTGATTGTGATCTACTGTTCCATGAAAAAGCAACAGTCATGCACTTTCCCTACTTGACTAAGCAAGTACTAAAATTTTTGCACACATTGAATGGGAACGCTCTTACAAAAGGAAGGAGCAAAGTTAACTTAAAGTTCTTGAGTATTCAAACAGCAAGGCGTATCTGGTAACACCAGGCATTGTGGAGTACAATAAGAACAAGGTGACTAAGCCAGTGTTTGACCTCATTCTTGGATTTAAAACCATGAAAGAGCTTGCTCTCATTCTACATTTTCAAGCAAAAGAAATAACAATGGATGAGGTCATTTTTCCAATGAGTGATGTCAGTAGTCTGACCACATCAAATATGAAGGTGGGTCAACAACCGCATGGTGCACAAGCCTCAAAGTACACATGATGTGACATAGGGGTTAGTACATATCCTAAATGCAAAATATAAAAAGGGAGACCTCCAATCAGTTGTTAGCATGAACTGTACTCACCTTAGTCTACAAGACCAAAGCAAGTTACTGGAGTTACTCAAAGATTTTGAGAAACTTTTGTTGGATCACCAGGTGGTTGGAAAACAGAGCCCATCTCCATTGAACAAAAGGAAGGCATTAAGTCATACCATGTCAGAGCATACCAAGTACCAAAATCATGCAAAGAAACAACCATCAGAGAATTGAATAGACTGTGTGGTCTGGGTGTGTTAGAGTTTCAGCCTGAATCAGAATGGGTGTCACCATCATTCATGAGACCAAAGAAATTGGGACTCTCCATTTTATCATCGATGTAAGAGAAGTTAATAAATGACTCATGAAGAAACCATTTCTGTTACCTAAAATCAGTACAATTCTGCAAGAGCTAGAAAGATTTACTTATGCTACATTCCATGATTTTAATATGGGATATACTATACCATTATGTTGGATCCCAATTCATCCAAAAATTTGCACCCTCATTTTTCTGTGAGGAAAATACTTTTACCTCCATTTGCCGATGGATGTCACAGGATCACCGATATTTTTCAAGCAAAAATGTCAAAACTAATGGTAGCCCTAGAATTCATTAAAGCTTATCTTGATGATTTGTTATGCATCACAAAAGCAAGCCTGGAAGACCACCTTGACAAATCAAGAATGGTCCTGACCAGGTGAGAAGAGGCAAGCTTGTTAGTTCACAACTGTAAATCATCCTTCTGCACACTTGAAATGGAGTACTGTGGGTATATTATCATGAGCAATGGAGTTAAATCCCAACCAAAGAGAGTAAAATCAATACTTGCCATTACACCCCCAAACTAGTCAAAGACCTCCAATATACTGCATTCAAGGGCATACAACTGATAACCCAGAATTGAAATATGGGAAAATATGATTTTTTCTCTTCCAGTATATTTTTTGATGTCAGGGAGAGATCATGCATCCAGCCCCACTTGACATAAGAATAGTGTTAGATGCTTCTCCTGGTGATGTTTCTAGGGAATCCTTTCATCAAAAGAGACCATCTTCTTCTTGAAGGAGTCAGTATTGACTTAGCACTGTAATTCGGACCAAAAACAACCTTATCTGTTGGGTGGGCTATCTCAATGTGCTATAGACCTTCAAGGAGCTCCCTGACATTCTGTGGTACTGTGGCTCCCCTGAGCTCATATTGGTCCTACCAGTTCCAAGGAACCCACTGCTGACATTTTATTCATAAGATTGTTCATAACAAGGATGCTATAAACATTCTTATAAGCATTACCTCTAACCGTCAAAAGCATTTTGGCAATAAGAAGGTTGTTATAAAATGCTTATGAACAAAACCTTTTTTACTGACAAATTGATGTTTTATGAACAATCTTATGAACATTACTTTTTTAATCTTCAAATCAAGAAGGGTTGATGGCAAAGATGGCATATATAAATATTACATTTGTCATTATAATTTGTTCTTTGTGCTCTTATTTTTGTCATGGAAAATTTTATTGCTGTCTGATTGCCTTTGATGTCATTCAGGAGGGCTGGTTCACTTGCTCGGGGTGATGGCCAGACCACTGCCTAGTTCAAGGAGAACAAGACCATCTCATTTCCCAACAACTACCCATTATGGTGCAAAGGCAGGATGGTCAAGATGACTGTCATGATGGAGGATGGAATCAAGTAATCAAAATCAATGACTGTGAAGTCCCCATGTGCAAGCCCCAGCAAGTCTCCGTTCACCTCTCCTAGCACCTTGCCAGAAAAGAACCTCAGCAAAGTCACCTCTAAACTCCCCATCTGTGAGCCCCAGCAATTCACCGCTGGCCTCACCCAGCGCATTGCTGTCGTTGGTCTGAGCAATTTATCAACATCTTGCGTGTGGTAGCATCTCATTCCCAATCAAATACGGGACGTGGAAACGGATGTCTGCGATGGCAGCAACATGTAATCAAGTAATCTCTCCCTTATTTGCTCCTCCTTATTTTAACTCCTCATTTCTTGCAATATTTCCTGCATTGGTAAGTTTCTTAAGAGCTTGTTGTTCTAACAATTCATGTGATAGCATTCTTTTCTTTTTCTCTGAACACTCATCTTATTTATCACCCCTCATTGACAATCATCCTTTTACGAATTGTAATTAACAGCGAAAGATGTCACAAGAAACTATATTCTCCAATGATCATATCGCAAAGCTAAAGGCATGGAATAAGAAAGTTGCCATACAGTGTCCCTCATGCAAATGTTATGCTTTTATAATTCAATGACAATTTCTCAGTGTTTTGGCTTTCATCAAGTTGGTGATGATATTTTCAAAGTCTCCCATCATGACTGCGCATATAATAGGGATTCCAATTGTCGAAAGAATAAATTCTTTTGTCTACCTTGTGGAAAGAGTTCTGTTCACTTGAAGAATAGATTATTATTGAAAACTTGCACATGTCAAAAAAGACAGGATGATGCT
>JALLPD010001196.1:0-12706 GCA_036940065.1 Cyclotella cf. meneghiniana
CACATCCCATAGGAAGTGCTGCATCCAACCAAACCACAAAGCCAAAGTAGTGCAGCAGGGTTCATGTGCTCCTTAAAATCTATCCCAAACACTGTACTGATGACAAAGTCTCTCCTCCACTTTCAACTTATTATAAATTGCTTCAAAAATTGGTAAATGTTCATCATCTTGCTAGTGTGATGCATCTTTGAGGATGACAACCCCCTCCTCTTATCTTACTCTTGATGACTGAAGTAAGCAGTATCCAACCAAGCCACAACACCAAAATATCACAGGGTTTATGTGATCCCACAAAGACAAACACAAACACTCTCTTCCCCTACCACAAATTGCTCTAAGAATCAGTAAGTTCTCTTCATGTTGCTGGTGTGATGCCTGTTTGAGGATGGCAATCCGCCCTCTTGCCTTACTCTTGATGACTGAGTGATCAGGGGCAGAGTTCATGTCCTGTAAGAAGCGCTGCATCCAACCAAGCCACAAAGACAAAGTAGTGCAGGGTTCATGCAATCCCACAAAGCCGAACACAAACAGCAAAGCTCTGCCTCCTCTTTTTCCAAATCAAAAGTTCTCTAAGATTCAGTAAGTGCTCATCATCTTGCTGGAGTGGTGCCGTATTAAGGTTGACAACCCCCCCTCTCTCCTTACTCTTGATGACTGAGTGACTAAGGCCAGATTTCACATCATGTAGGAAGCGCTGCATCCAATCAAGCCACAAAGCCAAAGTAGTGCAGGGTTTATGCAATCCCACAAAAATAAACACAAACACAAACACAAACACTGTGCTGATTGCAAAGCTCCATCTCCTCATTTTTCCCTATTACAACTTGCTTCAAGAATTAGTAAGTGCTCATCATCTTGCTGGTGTGGTGCAGCTTTGAAGATGCAAACTCCCCCTCTTATCTTACTCTTGATGACTGAGTGATCAGGGCCAGAGTCCATGTTCCATAGGAAGCGCTGCATCCAACCAAGCCACACAGCCAAAGTAGTGCAGGGTTCATGTAATCCCACAAAGACAAACACAAACACTATGCTGATTGCAAAGCTCCATCTCCTCTCTCCCTATCACAAATAGCTCCAATATTTTGTAAATTACTGTCATCTTGCTGGTTTGGTGCACATCCTGATGGAGCTATGCATCCAACCAAGCCACACAGCCAAAATTGCATTGGTTTTACATAATTTAATAAACCACACACTCACATGCACAAATATTCATTGTATCTGTATCCCCCTCACTCTGTCACAAAATACAAGAATTTTCCAACAAATTAATGAGTACTCTTTCATTGAATGTGTCTATGTTGTTATTCCTATCGCTGACATAACAAAGTCTGCTGCAAAAAAGAGGAGATATAGCCCACATCAAAAATGTCCATGAGTGAGATAATGCAGGAGACATGGAAAAATTTAACAATCTTGTTAATCTCACGAGTACTCCATTAGCATGCTTGCATATTTTTTGCAGTTCCTTCTCTGATGGTGTCTGTTTCTGTCACTTTGTGTACTGGTGTCATGGGTGGTGCAGAATTGTGAATAACTAATGCAGGAGATATGAAAAATATTAACAATCATTTTGATCTCACAAATACTCAACAATCATTCTTAGCATCTCTGCAATCTGATCCATGATATAGGTGAAATCATCCCTCTTTGATGTTGGTTTTCTATGTGATAATGGTTATAGATGACATGGTTGGTGCAGATTTGCAAAGAACTAATGCAGGAGATGTAAAAAATTATAGTTGCTATGATCTAACAAAAACTCAATGAACATGATTACCATCTTTGCAGTCTTATCCATGAAATAGGTGAAAGACATCCTCTTTTGTGGTGTCTATCACTGCTACTGTGTCTGACATTTAGATGAATAGTGCTGATACACAAAGCTCCAATGCAGAAAATTTGAAACAAATAACAATTGCCTTAATCTCACAAATACTCATTGAGCATGCTTACTTCCTTTGCAGTTGTATCCCTTAAATAGATGAAATGCTTCTTCTTTGATCATGTCTGTCTCTCTAACCATGCCTATTGATGACACAGACAGTGCAGACTTGAAAAAAACTTATGCTGGAAATGTGAAAAAAATGACATTTGCTTTGATCTAACAAATAATCAATGATCATGCATTCCTCCTATGCAGTATTATCCATTTAATAGGCAAAATGCCTCCTCTTTGGCAATGTCTGTCTCTGCAATTATTGCTATTCACAACATGCTTGGCGCCGATGCATCAAGAACAAGAGTAGAAATGCAAAATAAATGACTATCACTTTGATAATGCAAATACTCAATGAGCATGCATACCTTCTTTGCATCTTATCCATGAAATAGGTGAAATCCTCCCTCTTTGGTAGTGTCTGTCTCTCCAACTATGCCTTTTGATGTTGCGGGCAGTGCATATTTGCAAAAAAACTAATACAGGAGATGCGAAAAATTGACGATTGCTATGGTCTCACAAATTCTCAAGGATCATGCAGATCTTTTTTGCAATCATATCCATCAAATAGGTGAAATTCCTCCTCTTTGGCAGTGTTTGTCTCTAAAATTATGCCTTTTGATAATGTGGACATTGCAGATTTGCAAAGAACTGATGTGGGAGATGTACAAAATGTGAGAATTACAAAGACTAAGGATCATGCATACCATCTTTGCCTTATCCATCAAATAGGTGAAATCCCCCCTCTTTGGCGGTCTCCTTCTCTGCAATGATGATGCGGATGATGCAGACTTGCAAAGAACTAATGTGGGAGATGTGCAAAATTGAAAACACTATTATCTCACAAATATTCAAAGAGCATGGATACCTTCTTTGCGGTCTTATCCATCAAATAGGTGAAATTCCCCCTCTTTGGCAGTGTCTATCTCTGCAATTATTCCTTTGATGATGCAGACAGTGCAGATTTGCACAGAACTGATGTGGAAGATGTGAAAAATTTAAAAATTGCTATGATCTCAAAAATACTCGAGGAGCATGCATTCCTTTTTTGCAGTCTTATCAATTACATAGGTGAAAATCTTCCTTTTGGTGGTGTTTGTCTCTGCATTTGTGCCTATTGATGATGCAGACAGTGCAGATTGGCAAAGGGCAAATGTGTGGAGAATGAAAAATTTGAAAATTGCTACGATCTCATAAACTCTCAAGGAGCATACATATCTTCTTTGCAGTCTTATCCATTAAACAAGTGAAAACTGTCCTCTTTGGCTGTGTTTGTCTCTGCAATTATCGCTATGGATGACATGGTTGGTGCAGATTCATGAAGAACTAGTGCAGGAGATGTGAAAAAATCTGAAAATGGTTTAAATCTCACAAATACTTGAGGAGTATGGGCTTCTTATATTCAGTCATGTGTATAAAAATTACAAAATCCCCCTTCTTTCATACATAAGCCTCAGTTCCATTTCTTGTGATAAAAGTGTCATTATGTTGATGCCATTGCAACAATGATTGGTCTTTTACAAGGGAATTGATACAGCCTCTGGCCATATGAGAGATTTTTTTTGCCAATAGTTGTAGTTATAGTGATTTCAATCCTATACCTTATCTATACACCCCTATAGCTAAAGTTATAGTTGAGTCCTCACAACCATAACTACAACTCCATTTTTGGTAGCAGTATGGAGGTTCCATGTGGAAGCTTGTGAAGCTTACATGTCACAGTAAATAATTGGCCTATGTCATGTCCAATTGACTGGATTCAGTGAAGGGATGCCACAGTTACAAAGGTTGCAGCGTTCTTTGACACTATGATGAGAGTTGCAAGATCTTGTTTGCTTCTACAGCCAAGGCCTGTGAATAAGATTCCCAAATTATTGGATGGATGTTAATCTGCATTGGGGAGGATTTTTGCTTTTCTTAAAAACATCCCCTATGGTTTGTGTCATTTTCTGGCGGATCTCACCAATACCTTCTGCTCTTCATACAACCCAGTTGCAAATAACAACAACTATTAGAGGCAAAATGCACACCATCAAAAAGTACTCATTGTCAAAGTCATTCCCAATCAAATTGTAATCACTTCGAGACATATGGAATCCAACCAGTCTGATCAAGGTCCAGGCAATGCAGGTGAATGCTCTGGATGAAGTCCTGGAGGAAGACACAATGAATGTCAAAGCAGTCCTGGGTCTGAGCATATGTGGTAGACCAAGAATCCCACCAATCTAGTGGCACAGCAAGTTGCAGTAGCTCAGGCTAAAGAGAACTGCCTGCAGTTTTTGTCAACAACACCAATTAGCTAGCTGACATGAATCTGGTGGATTACCAAATCATAGCACATTCAGTGAAACATCCCAGTTCTCATATTGTAATTGATGTGAGGCCCATGGTGATGATGAGACATCTGTTTGGCATCTTCAGACTTAGTATCAGTTGGGAATAGATTGAGCTGTTTAGCTCTAAATATAAAATAACTGTTGTACAAAACAGACCACCCAATCCATTGTAATAACATAAATCCTTTAGATCAAAAGTACCATGGTGAACTAGACATAGCCGATAAGGGGGGTGATCTAGTAGCATCAAAGTTTTGCAACTAGAATAATGACATGCAAAAAGTGTGATCAATTAGATTTCTCATGATGACTATTACTATGTTAATTGTCTTGACAGGACAGCAAAATGTGCTAAATTATTCTTTAGGTTGTGGGAATGATGCTAATGACACAGGTTATTTTTCTGTCAATGAGGACCCTGATGTAGTAAGAGAAGAATAAAACAAAGTGATTTTTTTACAAATACGAGAATCACCTGATAATAAAAAAATTGTATGCATCATAGACATCAAACAGGATTTTTCTAGGAATGGACACACATTTTCTCATTTTGTTACATTTCTACTAGATGAGTGCATTTAAATATTAACCCTTCAAAGTGTTTCAATATTATGTCTCTCATATATGTTTATATACTGAGTCCTAAATGAAGAGATGCTGAAATAAGAAAAGGTACCTAATGCCAAATCATGCATAAATCAGAAACCAGTACATGTTGATAGTTTTTTTTCCAAAATGTCAGAGTCTTTCAATATGTATCAATTCTCATAAATGTAATTCTGTCAATATCATTCTCATTCTAAAATTGTGTATGGTACATCAATAGCAAAACTATTATTTTTGGACTAAATTTCCATAAGTCTGAATTCTATGAAGACAAGAAATCTGTACATTTTCATGGATTCTTGCAATAATATTCTTTTATCAAACCAATGTACCAAAATGAGAAGTGAATCAACACCAAAATCGATTCTTTTTCCTAATTATTGTCCTTTTCTAGATGAATCAGGTAAAAAGTACCAAATCCATATTCAGTTCACTCATGCAGTATTTCTCTTAAGTCATATTACTACAGAGCTGTCAGTACCTGTCAAGTGTAATTTGACATAAAACCCTTACTACAGCTACAAAAGTTATTTGTGACAAAAAGGTTGGCAAGTTTTACTTTATATCTAGAGAAATACATACACATAGATTAATGGATGAAATGTCTTGTTTGATCCAATCCAGGTTCATTCACCCTTATGTCAGAGAATGATGTTTGCACTCAAACTCACAACAGAGTATGTGCAATAAATTTGAATCTGGTATTCTATCTTGAGGGAGTTTTCTGAGTCTTGTTATAATTCAGTGCATGACTAAAATTGTTCGTCTAAAGTCAGAATTAATTAATTACAATACATTGAATATTGAAATTGTTAATGGATTATTGTTGCAACAGCTAGTTAATCTGTCTGAAACCTAGATTGTTCAGCTTAACAGTAAGAAGACTTCCAATGTGCTTCAAAGTAGATTAATGAAGAAAAGAAATTGAATTATTCTGAAGCACTGAGTGTCAACTGAAAATCAAGACTGTCTGAGACCAGCCTGAGCAAGATTCCATTTTGGGATGGGAAGACCATACGTTTTGGAGTGTGAGTCATTAAGATTGAGTCTTATGCAGTGTTCATTGGCATTGGAGATGCATTAGATCCCATTTTGATGGAGAACTGTCCAACTTGGTTGGGTTTTTCACTTCTTGACTTCACTAGGCCTGATGATCAGACATCAAGAAATTGTGTGCAATCATCATGCTGAGTCAGAGTAAAAGCCACTGCCCTTCTGAGCAAGATCAAAAATAATGATTTTGCCCATGGATTAGCTTGGGAGTTTATTGAGAAGGCAAAAAGGCCAACAAACCCTCTGATTTCAGTGCTGTATTTGAAATGAATGTGGAGCTGGATCAACTCCAACTGAAATGCAAGGGATTTTTATAATGACATGATTGGTGTGATGACAAATGCAAAGTCACAAAGTTTGATCAAGAATCATGCATGTTCATGGCATGCAACAACCAGGAGGCTTTGCATGCATGGTTAATATTTCCAATGTTGATAAGCTATGTAAAGATATGTCTGAGATACAATGACTCACCCAGAATGGAACAAAGGGTGCAGGTATGTGAAGGTGATTAATTGCTCTTCTGTTGAAGGTGATGGTACATTCCATGGAAAATGCAGAAATTTCAGGAAAACCTGCCGGATTTCCAACGTATGCAAAAAGTGCAAAGGGAATCTTCATGGGGGTCATACCAGCAACAGTAAAGCGGGCAATACTGGTAATGGTGGCTCTGCCAAGACATGAAACTTCTGAAAAGCAAACAGGCATAAGGAGTCCCAGTGCTACAAGAAGAATCCCAAGAAGGCTTCAGATTGGTAGAAGGAGAAGAATGCTAAGACAAAATCAGCTTTGTCAAGCATTGAGGTTATATTGATGTCACTGGGTGATCCAGGTAAGACTGGATTCAAGGTGATAGATCTCCAGGCCAAGAAGGATGATACCTTGGCAAAATTTCACCAAGAAAATGGGTGGATCCATGATGCAGGTGCTAGTATGCATGTAACTTGGAGTAATAAATGCACAAAGAATGTGTGCAAAATGCAAGCATAAAGCCTTGGACGCACCTAATAGAGGTTTAATCAACAGCTGTGATTGACATCCCGGTGATCTTTGTATAAAAGAATACAAAATGCAAATGGAGGCTGCACTGAAGGATTGTAGTTATAACAAGGAGCACAACTTCAACCTGCTCAGAATGTTGAGGCTGTTGCACTAGCAGGGCTGGAAAATCATGTGTAGAGATGAGTCATTGATCTACATTGAAATCAAAAAGGGCAAAGTCATTAATTTTGACATGGTTGTGCCCACTGAAAAAGGTGCACACACGTGAAAGTTTGTGTGGGAGGCAGAATTGACATCTGTAAGTAAAGGGGTAGGTATGTAGGTAACTGTTAATATTGCCCATTGCCTGCTCAGACACAGGAATGAAGACTCCATGAGAAAGACTGCTAAAGAACTCAGTTGAGTATTGATTCATTACATGCTCCGGGTGTGCAAACACTGCATGAAGTCAAAGGCCAAACAAAAAATGTGCAACAAGAGTCAGTTGCAGAGAAATCAACCATACACCATCATTGATTGTACCTGAATCTATCAAAGGTAACTGTCAAGTCTGGAACCTCCAAAACACAGCAATCAACTGAGATAACAGGAAGGTCATGGGCTGCAAAGCCACTGGAAAGAAGTGATGCAATTTTACCATGACAAAGAGTGACATGGTTGAAGGTACCCGCAAGCCTCTGAACAAGCTAAAATTGCAAAGCATACCAGTGAGGTAATATGGTTGGACCCTGCTGGAGAAAATATAAGCTGGCAAAGTGCACTGGGAGAAGTGACTGGACTGTATTGCAGCCACTCAATTTTGATTTTAAATCATGGGATGCACCTCAGCACAACAGCATGGCTGAATTGTCATTCCCTTATCTTGATAGTATTGTGCATGTAATGATGGGCAGTACAATGGTACCTAATGATATGTGTGGAATGGTGGTGCTGAAAGCTATTGCCTGCGCTACTGAGCTGGATGGATCAGTCATGCTAGACATGAATGGTAAGGTGGCTACACGTAATGTACACATGTTTGGTGTGAACCTCAAGTGGACTAGGATCCTGCAAATGCAGGGAGAAGCTGGAGTCATAACTGCCAGAAAGGACTCAAAGACTGGTAACTATGGTGCAATGATGTTCATTGGATACAAAAAGTCTGAAAACGATAGCATCAAAAGGGGGAACCTGTACACCATTTGAGTCAAAGTCACACAGGATGTCATTTAGCTGATGTGCATGCACTACTAGCCCAACAACATCCCAGACATTTAGAGCTAGATAATTTACAAGCATTGGTGACAAAAATGATGTGGGTACTGACAATGCAACACCTGAAGAATGTGTTGCACCATTGAAGATGCAATGCAATATCATGTGGAGTGATCTCATTGTGACTGTGCCTACTACAAGTGGCATCACATGATCGTGAAGGATCAACCACTGGAAAGGTTAACTTATATGTCTCAGCAATGTAGTTGAGGTATCCAGGTGAGATTGCTGAGCTAGATCAGGTAGAGCTTGCAGCCACATACCTGTCATTGAGGCACATGGAGCTTGCATTGATAGGGGCTGGTGTAAGAGGTGGGATCCTGCACACAAGTGACTTGAAGATCATAAACTACAAGAAAGTGATGCAAAGCCCTGATGCAAAGGAATGGCACAAAGAAACCAGGAGAGATAAAGCATGATTCAATAAGTATACTGCACTAACCCCAGTACCATGAAGTTTGCTTCCAAAGGGTTCCAAGGTTCTCACCACTATCTGGGAAATTAAAATTTAGTCCGATGCTAATTGCCATTGAAGGCATAATACCAGGGGACATTAGCAAGTTGATGGGAGATACTATGCATCAAAGTCTATAGCCACACCCGTGACTAAATCCATCACAGTGCAAATGATTCTTGTGCTGCTATGCATGAATCCCAAGTGGACATCAATGATCATTTATGTTGAAGGGGTATTTCTACAAGTAAGATTCAAGAATGGAAAGGAACTGTACATGGAGGTACCAGATGGGTTGGGGAAAATTATCCCATGATGCCATTCTTGGAATAAACATACCACTGAACAGTGCCAAGCAGGTAGTGTATTGATTATTCAAGACATTTGCAAACCATGTAAAGAAAATGATGTACAAGGTACGAGCAATCAAAGGCTGACCCATGCCTATATTTTGCTTGGGTTGATACCTTGATGGCTGTACTAGTGGCATGGGTAGATGATGTCATTGTACTAGGAACTTGTTGCTGATTGAACAGGAATGTGATCTGGAGAAGGCATTCATGTGCAAGTGCAAAAGAGACTCAGGGAAGACATGGAAAGCAAGATCATGATCAATTGTGATAACATGGGCTTAGGAATGGTCAAGTTCATGCAACCTAACCTAGCACTGGTATGCAAGCTCATGGATGAACACATGCCATCTGATGGGTCTGCATCAAAGATACCTGCTGCTGCTGGACATGTACTTGTGAAGGGTGATAACAATGGAGCTGAAGTAGAGGCAAAGGTAATAATTACCAGTTGACTACTGCAACCTGCATGTACAATATGCATTGGTCCTGCGTTGATATTTTTAATGCAGTACATGGACTAGCTATGCACATGACTGCACCTAGGGGACATATGTCTGTGCACTTATGAAACTTATCAGGTTTGCAGTATTCACTGAAAACAGAGGATTAGTACTCGCACCAAAGTCAAGGAACATGGGCAATTGCACTCTGATTATGCCATAAATCTAGGTGTATCTCTGAAAGGAGAGTGTTTGCAAATGGAGCCGAAGCATCATTCCATTGTGCCACTCAGAAATTTGTGACATTGTACATGACTTAAGCAGACATTGCAGCAGGCACCATGGTGGTGCAGGACATGTTGTACATGTACCACTTGTTGGAGTCACTCAAGCAAAAGGTTGAATTGCCAATGGTGCTTGAAATGAACAACTCCATTGCTGTAGATATTGCTGACAGTTGGAGTGCTGGTGACAAACCACAACATGTAGATGTACAAAATTACTTATTGTGCAAGCTCAAGGACCAGGAACTGTTGATTATCAGGCAGATTTCTGGAGACAGTAATGATGTGGATATTTTTGCAAAGAATGTTTTATCAGCAGTGTTCATCAGTCACATTCCACTCTATATGGGAATCAATGAGTACATACAAGTGCATGATCAAGCTTAGAGTCAGGAGGCTGTCAGTGACTGATTTTTACACTCAAAATTGCAATGGAGTAGTATCTGTGATAAAATTGAAACAGGTCTTCCAGGAGTTTTCTGAGTCTTGTTATAGGTTTTATCTACTTTTGGAGCACAGGAGCAAGACTGTTTCTCTAAAGTTAGAGGTAGTGCATTGCAAAGAAACGAATTCTGAAATCATTAATTGATTATTCTTGCAACAGCTAGACAAGCTGTCTGAAACCTAGTTTTTTTATTTATTGTGAGAAGACTCCCAATGCCTTAATCCATCTTAATTTGATCCAATCCAACACGATCCAACCTTGCTTTTACCACCTCATGCCAACATAAACAATCAACTAGACTGTTCCACCACATTGCAAAATGCAATAATGCTAGTTGCAAAGATGACAGTCACAGCAGTGGTTGTAGTAACAACAGGAACAATGAATTGCAGTGAATCCTGATTGGCTTTTCTTCCAACTAACATGCATTGACAACCTGGATGTGCAAGTTGGCTTTGCACCCACACTGCACTTACAATATCAAGTCAACAAACTGCTGCTCAGATCATTTGGTTTTTCTTTACCCAGTTCAATCACACTCAAAAATTCAATGGTTGGCAAGTGGAGACATGCTCATTGTCTTTGTGCATAGACTTTTCATACAATCTGTGTTTACATATCCATGGTAAGACCCATGTCTTTGTTACTGCTTATTGTATTATTTTTGATCAATGCCCTGAAGAAGGCTTCATGCAATTGTTTTCAAGTCATGAATTCAGTGGATAATGCCCTGACAACTGCTGCAACACTTGTCCGACTTTTACTTACCATGAGCAAGGTTGGAGTGAAATTGTTTCACACAATCATTTAGGTTTTGACACTTCAGTTGAGCATCCATTTGCTAAATACAGCAATATGATTCAGCTGGAATTGACTTCATAGGTTGTAAATTAAAATGAAAATATCAACGCCCTGACATGCAGCATGAATGCACAGTGATGCTCTTAATTTGATGATACCAGTTCATACCCCTGCTGGTTCCAAGAAAATATTGAACAAGAGACAACAATTTACAGAAAAGGTGCAAGTAAAAAAATAGCATCAACAAAAGGAAATGGCAGCAACAATTTATATCATGTGTCACCTCCATCTTCAATTCCCACCCCAATATGATCTGGTTGCATTGACCGATTTTCAAATATGGATTTACAATATGTACTCATTTCAATTAATGTAAAATGATCAAATTCTATACATATAAAATAAAAGATATCTGTATTTAAAATGATGTTCATTCACTAAAGTAAATCCATATTCATAGATATTTTTGTCAAGGGTATGGACACAATCAAACTGAAAAGTGCAGTATCAAGCAAAAGTTGGGGGCATGAACTCATTGCATTCTTCAAGCTCAAAATACTCATCAAAGAGTCACCATAACAAAGGCCTCAAATCTCTCAGTATCTCAACCTAATGGAAGTCAAAGATTTCTCACTTGAATTGTTGGCAAGGTACAGTCTGTACCTGAACAAAATTCCAATGGGAAAAAGACACATACAAGTGATCAAACCAAAAAAGCATTGCTCTTTCATCACCCAGAACTAGAGATTTTTCTCTCATGCTGCATACTGTCAATTCAATGACAGGCCTCACATGATGGGCTGCTCCCATCAATTAATTGTATCCCCATAATCCTAATTCCACTAATCATGCCAATATCTACATTGAACATTCCTTTGATGCTTATTTTTGCACTGTCCATCTTCTGTCCTTATTCTCTCTCCATGGAATTTTTTGATGTTTCATCAAAAGACATATCTGTTGCACATGCTAGGAAGAGAACGGTCTTGTTGCACTGACAAAAGGTAATGTTGCAGTGGAGGTGTATAGATGGTAGTCTTTTCCATTCAGATGACTTTTGGTCCATTAGCAAATTTTTAAGCAATAGGTTATTTATTTGTAGTCTTTTTTTCTTAATGGCTTGGTAGAATTAGATGGAAGACAATCAAATGAAAATGGGCTGTTAATTTTGTCCAAATCTTGAAAATTTAAGTAGAAGCAAAGCGACTAACCTTGGCTTGCTTCTTTTATACATTTTTTGGTTCAACTGATTTTCTGACCAAATTTTGATTGTTTATGATACTCGACATATATAATTGACCATATTGCCAAATGCATCATAATCATCATCATTGTCACTCCCAAACAGAGTATCCATCAAACATGTGTCTTGTTGGCTCAGTTTTAATTTAGCCATACCCATTGAATATTTGCAGGTCTTGGATAGTTTTGATTTTCATCATGTAATCATGCAAAACCATCAAACAAAGGTGGCACACATTAATATGGTGGAAGCACATCACCATATGCTGCTATTGTGATGGCCCTGGAGAGGTTGGACAAAGGTGTAGACAATAAAGTGTTGGGATGGAGAGCTGGGAAGTGCACAGGTTAGAAGTTGATTTATCATGTTACCTCAGCAGTACTAGGTATTTTAATTGGTACTCTTCTCCTTTTTGACGCAACCTTAATCCATCTTGAGCATTTAAGACTGGGCCTTTAGAAATGCATAGTATAGAAAAGTTACCTCATTAGGGTTA
>JALLPD010001197.1:0-12714 GCA_036940065.1 Cyclotella cf. meneghiniana
GATTCCCAGGCCAGATCGCCTGTTTCAGGCCAGTGTGATTCATGGCCTATGTCAGTATGTTGCTGTGTCCAGTGTACTGGGGGGTTGTGGACGAGACATTGAAGGAGTTGTTCATGCATCATTTGTTGGCTGGCAACTTTGAGGGAATCCAATGGATGCATTCAGCACCATCATTGGGTGGTTGGAATATTGCCTGGAGGAGATGCCAAGAGGTTGATTGGGTTGTACAGTGGGTGCGTGCAGTGTGCTTGGTGACTTCTCACTGTAGTGAGCTAACCCATGCCGGCTTGCGTAGGGATTGATTGCGTTGCCTGGGATAAGTGGAACACTATGCGGGAGGCGGAGTGATGCATGGGGGAGCTTAATGATGAGGACTACAAGGAGAGTGTGTGGCGGGGCACTGACTTAAAGCCGCCGCTGGGTGGCTGGACATTCAGGGCAAAGGAGGCTGGGACCAGGTATGAGCATTGTGGTACCATGTAGGCAGTGTTTTGTTGTTCACCTGGGTGTGTGATGGGTGTATGAATGTATGTTATACCACAAGATTCTATAGGATAATAAAGTCAGAACACATGGGAATCCAGTAGATGTTCGTAGAAAATACCTTCCCTACTTTCCTTGACATTGTATCTGGTGGACCGCGACCCAACCTACATAGCATGTAGGTACACTGGAGTAAAGGGCATGCCAAAATAGCATGTGTGCCGGGCGTTTCACATGTTGTGGGAAACCGGGTGGGGGGAGTAGAAGTTGTGTGGGTGGAGGGCAGCGGGAATCATGTGAAGGTGGTCGGTCTCTAGACCAGGAACATCAAACCAATGACAAATGACAGCCAAAATGGAAGGAATAGAAAGAACGGTGGGAACAATGCCAATGCCAACAGGCAAAGAAATGGTGGAATTCGAACAAGTCAACCCCTCAAACAAAAGCCATCCTCAAAATCAAACATGCCAAATGAAAGGAGCACCAAGTCAACACAACATTCAAGGACAGCAAATGCAATGAGGTCAAAGAAAAGATCTACACATTCAGCAATTGGTGACCCCAAGGAACTTCTCATCAATTGCGAGAAGCAACTGCTCAAGCTTGGCAATTGACATGAGCTATTTGAACAAGGAAATTGGAAAGTACTTTGCCAACTTGGAGGAAGATGCTTTGAAGGTCAAAAAGAAGAGTATTGGTCTGATCTTGTCTATGGAATCCAAAACCACATGACAGGAGATTCAGTAGCCCAACAAGTGAGATTTATAAAGCAAATTCAGAAAATGAACGCAAAATACATCACTGAGAGAGCTATCAATCACCAGAAAGATGCAATGGAGAATGGCAAATTGAAATACAAAGGCCATGACCATGTCAAAGTTGCCGAGCAACTATTCCAAATCAACAAAGATCTTGGCCTACTCAGCAAGAGTGTGGACAAGTTTTTGATGCAAGAGATGGCAAGAAACATCATCCCAAAGAATCTCAAACCTACAGCCAGGATCAAATATCTTGACAAAGGCAGCAGTGAATTCAAGACAGAGATGATATCTTGAAGATATGCACGAGCATCACCAATGTTCTTGATGCCGAAATGAAAGTGGAACACAAGAAAATCACCAAGAATAATTCCCACAATGGCAATAACAACCCCAAGAATCATCAAGAAAAATCAAATACTGATCAAAAAGACAAGAAAGAGTCCCAACCTTGCAGAAAGCATGATGGAGCTCAACACTGGAAGGATTGTCCTGACAATTGGCACAACAAAGCCAATAAGTCAAACGCTCATCTGACAAGAATACGTCCCAGTCAAAACCCAAAGGCAACCATGGTGAAGTGAAGAGCACTGAAAGCAGTTCCAATAAAACACCACTGGTTTGATCAAGGAACCTGAAGTCAAATCCGATGACAAATCTGGCAATGACAGCCAAGTCTCATGAGGAGAATTGATGGAAATTGCTACCAATGCTATGTCCGGTCAGAGTCTACATCCTATCACCATCCTAACGGTACTTGACAAAAATAAACAGCGCATTGCTTGCAAAACATTATTGGATCAGTGTTGTACTGACATGAGTTTCATCTCATGGGAATTAGCCAAAATGTTGGACTTGCCCACCACTGATGGCAATACCAGTACCTTCCTTACAGCAGCAGGGACATTCACAACTGAAAAATGTTGGAAATCACGAATGCAATGCTGCCATGCCTATTGACTAATTGCACATTTTCAATCAACTTAATGATCATCCCCAAGGAATGCAGCATCAAGATGAACTACGGCGCAATCATCAGTCAGGAATCAATGAGATTGCTTGACCTAGACACAAGTGTTCATGACTATACAATCTCATGGGGAGAGAAGTAAATTGCCATGGTCTTGAGTGACTATTGGATGTCAGAACGCATTCAGCAGCAAAAAAAATTGAGCATGCAACCAGCCACTAGCCTTGAGCCAGAGCTTGAAACCAATAAGGAAATCTTTGCCACAGAGTTGCTTGTCTCCACCAACTACGTGAAAGCAAATCTACCCAACATCACCAAGAGTTGCATGTACCTCACCAGCAAGGAACAAGCTCAACTATTGGTTGTGCTCAAGAAGCACTCAGCCTTATTTCAAGGGAAGTGAGGTGAATGAATTGGAAATCCCTTCAACATTGAAGTGATCAAGGGATCCACACCAATCTGGACCAAGCCTTACCATGTCCCTTTGAAGAATTGTGAAGTCTTCATGAATGAAATATACTGCCAATGTGATATTGGTGCATTCTGCAAACTCTCTGCCAAAGAGATCAAGAAACTCAATTGGGCATCACCCTGTTTTTGGTGTCCCAAAGAAAATTGGTTCCATTCATTTAGTAATAGACTCACCAGCTCAACAAAGCACTGAAGCAAAAGGAGTTCCCACTCCCAACAATCGACCAATTATTTCAAGACATACAAGGCTTCAAATACGCCTCTGCCATTGACCTCAACATGGGATATCTATCAATCCCACTCATAGACAAGTCAAAAGCGCTTCTCACTATTGTGACAACATTTGGATTTTTTGAGTGCTGTGTCCTTCTGATGGGCATGAAACCAGCAACAGACATCTTCCAGTTGCAAATGGTTGGAATATTCCAACCAATGCAAGAAAACAGACCCAAGCCATACATCGACAATATCTTTCATGGCAAGGGCAAAAACTTGCAGAACATCTCAGTGTCCTTAACAAAATCTTTCTGCTCCTGAAGGAGGCTGGAATGCAAGTAAACCTTGACAGATGCGAGCTCTGTTCCCACAAAGTCAAATTTCTTGGTTTCTTCTTGAAGTAGAGTGGATTCCAACCAAATCAAAAGCAAGTCGAGGCAATCCTCACATTAGTTTGACCTCACAATATCAAGAAAGTCAGAAGGTTCCTCGGAACCATCAACTTCATCAAAAATCATATCCCCAATTGAGCAGAAATCATGGCTCCCATTACAAACTTGAAGAAAGATAATGTACCATTCATCTGGGGGGAGGAAGAAGAGAAAGCATTTTAGAAAACAAAAGTGGTGATAGTCAATGCCATCCTCTGTACTTATCCTGACCCTAACCAACATTTCATCATCTATTTCAATGCATCACAGAAATATGCAATGGGCAGATTGTTAGTCCAAGTCGTCAATGGAAGAACAGGTCATGAGTACCTTTTTGCGGAAGTTTAATGATACTCAGTTGAAATACCCAGTCAGCAAACAAAAACTTCTCACAGCACACAAATCCTGTCAGTTCTTTCACGACATTATCCACGGATGCAACATCCTAATTCGAAGCAACCACATAAATCTCACTCGAGCCAATACAAAGCATCTAAATCTTCATGTCTTACTACAGAGACTCACGTTGGACCAAGAATACAGTGCAAAATTTGAGCATTAGGCCGGAGAACTCAACTCTGGAGCAGATGGTCTCAGTTGCTTGGAAATGAGCAACGAAGTACCTCAGAGTACCATAACCAAAGTATATGCAATAGATGAACTCAACTGCAACATGAATGTCAATTTTCTGCTATCAATGACAGTAATCAAGGCAGAGCAAGACAAGGATGAGAAAATCCAGAAAATGCAGATGCAGGACAAATTGAACAAGCACTTTGCAGCAATAACATTTGGCAAGGTGGCAGTCTACACTTTGGACAGTAAAATTCTCAAACCAGCCAAACTGCAACTGCATGTCATTGATTGGTATCATTCCAAAATTTGTCACCCTGGAGTAATTTGCACTGCCAACTCTATTGCTCAGAACTTGGATAGAGAGGAATGCGAGCACAAGTCAAAGAATTTGTCAAATCATGCGATGAATGTCAACACCACAAAATTGTTGGCAAACCCAATTATGGGAAGCTACCACTTGTACTTGCCCTTCATGACCAAGCACCTTTTGAAAAAGCACATGTGGATTGTGCAGGACCTTGGACAGTCCAAGTAAAAGATGAATTAGACTCTGATGAGAGTCCATACAAGATTCATGTCTTATCAATGGTGGATGCTGGTAGCAATTGGTGCGAACTCGCACTTACCCCCACCGCAAATTCCAAGAGTGCTGCAGCCCAGTTCAATGCAAACTGGCTTTGTCGCTATCCTAGACCTTCTGAAGTTGGTCATGACAATGGAAACGAATTCATGGGGGAGGAATTTCAAGAATTACTCTTTAGCTACGACATTAAATCCAAACCAACGACTGTAAAAAATCCTTAAGCCCGAGCCGTAGTAGAATGCCTCCAGCTCACTCTCAGAGATCAGCTCAGAACTTTGTTATATTCCAGAGACAACTGGCAAGAGGACCTGAATGTTCTCATCCAAGCATGTGCCTGGGCCATCCGCACAACTGTGCCATCTTCTATGCCCTACAATCCAAGCCAACTGACTCTTGGCATAGACATGATCTTCCGTCGAAAGATCAAGATCGACTGGCAACTACTAAAGGAACAACGCCAATGCCAAGCCATTGCAAACAATGCAAAAGAAATAAGACTTGTATTCAGCACAAATATTAAGTTGATGACTTTGTCTTTATTGTGAAGAAACCTTATGAACGGCGTACTAAAGCAAAGCTCTCTTCTCCCACGGAAGGTCCCTATGAAATCTTACGGGTCTATACAAACAGAAATGTTTGTGTACAATGAGGCAACTATGACAAAGACATATCAATCTGTCGCCTACATCCCTACTATAATTGTGATAAAACTGGAGGAGTTAAGCGATGCATTTATTTGCAAGCTCTCATTTCATTGGGGAGAATATCCTGCACAGTTTGAAGACATTTTCTTTTAGTTTTATTTAGCAAAATTGTTGTGCATTGCCATCAGCCGACAGTGGCAAGAGGCAGATTGTGTGCAGGGTGTTGCAGAACCACTTGCTGTTGTGGACAAGGTGTGATTTTTGATGTGGAGGGCAATGGCCAGGGAAGCATAGATGCTCCAGAGGAGATACTTGAGCCATGGTGTGCTAAAGATTATGTGGTTAAGCTTCCCTGTGAGTTCCTTGGCTTCCTTGACCTTAAAAGAGCAGCTGGGGGGTCCCCAGGTTGTCCAGAGGAGGTTGATGGTCATGGAGATGAACTCCGCGGGTGTGCTAACTGTTAGGCAATGCAGGTTGAGGACGAGGCCCAGGCTTGTGTTGATAGGGGCAATGAGGAGTCCATGTAGCTTGTCCCATGAGATAGTGTCTCGTCTAAGTGCGGTGTTGGACTCGCCAATCAGGATGAAGATAGTTTTGATGCTGGCAGCAATTGCCTGTTCAAAGTGGCGGGTGTTGATGATGTTGAGGTAGATGTCATTGTCGACATAGACTCTGTGTGGAATAGGGGCTGGGTTCCCAGGGGTCCTGGACGCCTGGGTTGAGAGCGTTGCAGAAAGCGTGGGTAAATCATGGCTTGTGCCACCTGTTTAGAGAGCAACACCACTTGATCTTGTCAAGGATGGCCCTGTGCTTGTGCACCAGGGATGTGTTGGAGAAGAGACTCTTGGCAAGGGTGGATTGCACCTGCCGTATGGCTTTCCAGGTGGTGGGGCTGAAGTTGGCGCCAAACACAAGGCCAATCTGAAAGAACAGGTCCTCAGCAAGGATGTATGAGAATGCGCCTGCAACATTGGGATGATGCTTGATCTGGAGGAAGCATGACTTGATGTCATTGGCGTGGACAACTGTGTCATCATTGGTATACAAGATCCAGAGGTTGCATGCCCGGACAAGGACTTCTTTTTGGATTTTTCTGAACTCGCATTTTGAGTTCGGAGCCATTGGGCATGGAGGTCATTGAATTGATGGGTGCAGAGTCCCAGTTGTACTGGCCGGAGGCATTGAAGATCTGGCCATCCTTCTTGCCGGACTGCTTGAGGATATCTTGTGGCGTGATGAAGCAATGGAGTACAAATTGCCAGAGCCAGTGTGGGACCTTCCTTGTTCATGGTGGCCATGACTTGGCCCATCTTGGCAGTGATGGAGGGGTGGTTATCTTTCCTCCAGTACAGGAGTGCATAATCACGTGTAGTTGTGACATTGAAGTGGTTTGGGCACCCCACAGTCATGATGCGGGAGTAGTGCCTGATGAGTGCTTCGGCAATACCTTGGGTACGGATTGAGGCGACAATTCATTTGATGTCGTGGTACGCACCGGTGTAGTTTTTCCTCAGGAACCTGATGGTGTTGGCTACACTAAGGTTGTAGTGGAGTAGGCATGCAAGGAAGGCATAGGCCTTGTTGTTGCTGAGACTGACCTGAGTGGCACAGTTGGCATTGTATTTGGTGAGCCAGACAAAGCTGTGCGGGCACAAGTTTACGCATAAGCATAGGAGGTGCAAGAGGAGGGGATGGCACTCATGGAGGGCCACGATGTCACCAGGTTTGAAGAAAAACCCTGACTTGAGGACAAGGACATAGGTGGTCTTGAAGCACACTTGTTGGTGGAAGACGTGGCTTTTGCTGGGGCGCCAGAGGGTGGTGTACCCTGTGGTGTGTGGACTGCATCATTGGGGTGGATGTTATTGCCAACAGTGGAGAGTGAGAGATAGTTGTTGTAAAATGACTTACCAAGTCAGGCAGCGGTGGGATTGCAGTCTGCGTAACCAAGGTATTTTTTGTTGTACTCCCGGAGGAGATGCATGTCCTTGGTTGAGGAGATGTGTGGTCGCAGGGCCAGCGTACTGGGTGTACATGGCGGTTTGGTGACGGGGATGAGTGATGGAGCTGCGGATGGCAACATGGAGGATAGTGGGCCAACTGGGGGTGTTGAGGTGGTGAGAGCATGCGTGGAGGTGTTTGATGGCCTTGTGCAAGGGTATCTTGAGGGGACCATAAGGTACAGGGGTTAAGGGTAGAGAAGAGAGTGGGCAGGAGGGAATTGTGCCAGCGCCGCTTTTGAATTTGCGGATGTTGCCAATGCAATCATCAAGGAGCTTGAAGGCCACATGGAACTTGTTGGTGGTGACCTTGTGAAGCCTGTCATTGGCAAGGAGGAAGGTATTCTTTGTGTGGCATGGCGGGTGGGTGAGAAGAATGCTCAACTGGTCAAGCATCTGGACAGTCTAGAGAACAAGGAGCTTGTGGGGTCAGTTGCTCTTCTTCAGGTATGACTGCATAGACGCCAAGGAGAGGTGCAGGTCACAACAAACATGGCAGGGGTATGAATGTCCTTGAGGGACAGGTTGCAGATGAACTGTGCCTAAATGATGGTGCAGATGTTGGCAAGGTATGTGCAAAGGTGGTGCACATTGCTGATGGTTGTGCTGGTTGTTATGGTGGTCTTGACCTTGCTGAGATCCTCCTTGGCTTTGCTGAGGAGTACTTCTGCTTCTCAATTGTGGGAGGCCGATTTGCACTCCTCGGCGATGGACCTGGAGTCGGGGATGAGGTAGAAGTAGTGGAAGTGCTTCTTGCTCTTGCTGGTGAGTTTGATGGATTGCATCAACAAGACCGCATAGTAGCTTGTGGCATACTGGGTGTTCACAAGAGGGTCATGTTGGAACAAATTGACCTTGTGGTGGAAGAAGTCAGTAGAGGAGGAGAGAGCCTTGGGGATGTTGGCAAACATGTTTGCCATGGGCTCGTTGATGCTGGACCAGTATGGGCTGCAGTAGATCCACTTGCTGCTCTCTGTATGGGTAGGGAGGTGGATGGATTTGGCAGTTTGGTCCCAGCCAAGGTTGACAAGTTTTGCACAGTTGCGGAGTCATTTGTTCAGTGGGTCATCTTTGTTTAGGAGGTTGCCTCCCATGGGGTTTGACTTGTGTGGGATGACTGGGGCCAGTGCGGCAATGCCATTGAGTTTGAGGCCATTGAGGCTGCTGGGTGAGGAGTCCACGGAGGCTGGTGAAGCAATGCTGCAAGATCGGTGATCTCAGTGAGGCATGAGGCAAGTGCTTTGATGGTTGGTTTGGCCTCATCTTCTGTGCCGTTGCCAACAGCGGAGACCTTGCAACTCATGGGGTAGCCCCAGGACTGGTCAGTGAGGAGGTGGGGTAGGCTGAGGCGGTTGCCGAGCTTGCCTATACCATCAGTGGTGCAATGGACAAGTTTATCAGAGCGGGCCTTGTCATAGGCGAGGATGCACCAGGCCCAGAAGGTGCCATTCTCGACTGTAGTATCAATGATGTCCATGCTGGACTTGGTGAGGGTGCCCTTAGTGGTGTCATCAATGCCAAAGGGAATCGGTAAGGCGAGTGGTAGGTGAGCTGCCCGGTAGAAGGTGCCATCCTGGAGGTTGAGGGTGGTCATACCCGTGATGTTGGCTGCCGTTAATGCAGGGCCCGAGCGGTAGCAGGCCGGTACCTCAGTAGAGGAGGTGTCAACAAGGCAGATAAACATGTTAACAACTTTGACGGGAATGCAAAAGAACCTGGGGTTGTTGCTGCCATGCCAGACAAGGAACTGCTCAATGCCAGTGTCTGGGTTGGTGAGGGTACAGTGCTGTGGCTGGAAGATTGGATGAATGCATTTGTGTGGGATGACAGCGTAGAACCCCACAAAGAGGTTGTTGTTTGCCAGAGCAATGACACACTTTGTGGTGGAAAGAGACTTCAAGAAGCTGGCGTCGAGAGATGTTTCGTCCTTGCTGCTTGGCTTGTAGAGCATGGTGAGCACGGAGGGGGAGACGACCCGGGTGGGCGCCGAAGTGACACCGGAAGCAGTCGAGGCTGTGAGAATGGACGACAGGTGGAAGCCTGTGATGAGAGTCACATTGCAAGAGAGAGTTGCAGGAGCAGTAGAGGAGGAACTGCTGGGGAGAGTTTGAGCATGTCCCAGGACATGGTAGGTACCACGTCCATGCAGGAGGAACGAGAGCCATCCAGCAGTTGGAACTGCTGCTTAGACGGATCGGACTGTGCAAGCTTATACATACCTTGGACACAAGAAATGATGGAGGTCAAGGTGGAGGAGAGGACGGAACGGTCGTGCAGATGAAGAAAAACTTTTTCACAAGGCGCTAGTCTAGAGGAAGCTAGTGTTTCAACTGGTTTGAATTGGTCAATCAATCAAAAGGAAGGACTGTGAGGCAACAAGTGTTGTGGCCTTGGGATGTGCATTGAAGAAATAGTGGGTCGTGTGGTGCTCCCGCGATATTTTGTCTTACAGGTAAGTGTGGAGACGGTCTGTACTGAGTAGGGCAGTATCTACGTGGGGTAGCATAGAGGTGCCGCTACGGTCTGGTGATGTCCTTAGCTGGCTACATATAGGGCGATACAATGCAGATACAACTAGGCAGCTGCATTAGCAGCTGGTCCTGGTCTATCAAGGACAGCCTGGCCTCATGTTTGGGATGGAGTCCTGTAGGATGCTACACATTTCTGGTATGTCTCTCACTGATGGACATAAAGAGTTGTGTACTTTCTACACAAACTCTGGTATGATGTTCAAGATCTTGTGTAGATTCTACAGTTTTGTAGTATGATCTTTGAGACCTCATATAACTTCTAATCCCTTTTGGTATGATCCAATATCCATGTCTTTAAGAGACATGAAGGACGGATCTTCCTCAGATTTGCAAAGTATCCAAATTTTGAAGCCAAATCTTGGGCCTAAGGATCATATCTTTACCCTTGTGCTGGACCAAAAGCTTGAGGCTTGATTGGGGGTGAAAAAGTGGGTTTTATAAGGAGTGCATCCTTGCGGCCTATGTCAATTCTGCCTAAGAGCTAATGCAGATTGTAATTGGTCTTGAGAGAAATTTTTATCAATGTGGTACTTGCATGTAAGACTTGGTGTATTGTGCTGTGGCATTATCTCAACATGTGTACATAACCTTGGACATCCCTGGCATCATTTTCCCAATGGTGCCCAACGTAATTTTGTGCTCATGGAATAGGTTTTTGGGTCATCCTTGTGACTGACAGGGTCAGTTTTAATTGTTTACTGATGGGCAAGGAAGTGTAACTGACATCGGCTTCAAGGATACACTCCTTACATCACCCCTTTTCTACCCCATTCCACCTGAAGCTTGGAGTTTGACAAACAGGGTTAAGATATGTACTTTGAGTCCAAGATTTGGTCTCAAGATTTGGATACTTTGCAAACCTGAAGATGGCCCATTCTTTATATCTCTTAAAGATATAGATATTGGATCATACCAAATGGCAGTAGAGATTACATGAGATCTTAAGGATTGTTTTACAAGAGTGTAGAACCTACACAAGATCCTAAAGATCATACCGGAGGTTGTGTCAAATCTACACAGCTCTTAATGCCCATCAGTGAGAGATGCCAGAAATATGTATCAACCTACATGTCTCCATTCCAATCATAAGGCAAGTCTGTTTTAATTCTAAACACTAAAAGAAATATTATGATTCATTCTCCTCCACCAACTTCTATGAATCATTTCCTTAATATTTTTTAACTCCGCACCAGCTTAGGTCACAATCAGCCAACAGCTATAAAACCTGTGACCTCCCCATAATTAGTTACTCTAATTAGGATGTGCATTACAGTAATTCCTATTGTGAAAATCCTTAACTTATCTGGGAAAATTGTTAAATTACTTTGGTATCTATGAGACTATGTTGCATCAAAGTTCATGGTTAACCTTAAGGTATTTCAGGCTACCACATCTCCTTACCAATTTGTCCTTTGGCTCATCAACAGAGTACCATACCATACATAATATATATATTGCACCTGGGTATGCAACATACAGCATCATTCAAAGCTGTTGAATCTGTATTTGAACATACAAACTTTGACTTTGTATTTGTGACATAACTCTTTGAATAGTTGGCAAATAGTGTTACCATGTATCAAACGTATGTACATAATTCACAATATGTAGCGGACACATGTATTTGAACACAGGGGGGACAGCGTGGGGGATGGAGACGCCAGTTTGGTGAGGGTGTCTCCAGCTCAACAATGTTGCCTTGAGCTGACAGTGCCAGTTGTGATTTGTTGAGACGACAAGAGATTATGATGGACTTGCACTATGGGCAGATTGCTTGGCAATGATGAGCTGTTTTGTGTGGAGAGGAAGCATTCCGCAAGACGTTGGAAACACAAAGCCGTTGGACCTTAAGGTAGTTCAGGCTACCACATCTGCAGGTGAGTACTGATAAAAGAAGGTGATCATGGTACCTCTGAGATCTACACAATCCATATTAGGTTGGATATTGTATGCAAGACATCAAGAAAGAGAGTAGAAAGCTTAGAGCATCTAAATATGATCAACCCCTCCCAATTTGTCCTTTGGCTCGTCAACAGAGTATCATACCATACATAATATATGGATTGGTATGCAAGATGCAGTGTCATCCTAAGCTATTGAATCTGCATTTGAACATACAAACTTTGACTTTGTATTACTGACATAGCATATTGAATTCTTGGCAACAGTGTTACTATGTATTAAACGAACGTACATAATTAACAATATGTAGTGGACCCATCTACTGTAAATCTCGTAATCTATGGATTGCGTAGAGATAGTCACACTTGCAAAAAAGTATCTACTTTATGGATATTTCTGATTTCTAGCCTTTAAAATCATTTTCTCCATAGAAGTTCAATGGAATTATATTCTCCATTTCAAGCCAAATGTGCCCATATGTTGGACTCCCTATAAAAGTTATGGCATTTGGCCGTTACTTTCACCACACATCACCTTGAAATTTTTGGTAGGCTTACATACATTCTGTTATTTTTGTGCAGGAAATCATGCTTTTTCCTTCTCTCCCAGCTCTGGAAAGGCTTGTTCCAATTGTAGGTATTGTTGTTTCGAACAACGGATGCACATGTCTTGAGCATCACTTTTGGTTGTGGCAATGTCCTGTTGTTGGGAAGAGCAGGGCATGGATGTGAAGTGTTGTTGTGACAAAGGATGACTGCTCCAAATGAACTCGCAGCATATGTGGTGAGTGAAGATGGCAGGACAGATGTAGAGTGGGATTTGCCCCCAGAGAATATGTGGTTGAGAGAGGGGTCCTTCCTTGGATGAGGCTTTTGGTGAGGCTGCTGGAGGTGTACTCCCCCGAGCACCCCAACAGTCACTGCCCAAACTGAAAGAAATAACTCAGTTTTTCATTATGAATTATTAAAAAGTATTAGTAACACGAGACACACCATTCAAAAGCACTTGTTTCCAAGCATTTTGGCATGTCACTGAGATCGGTGTCCAGTACACTTCAACTGCCCACATTGCAATCAATTCACAAGGTGGTGTCTTTATCCTATGCAGAATTTCTGCGAATTCTTTTACAGAATTCCAATGACATTTTTA
>JALLPD010001198.1:0-13026 GCA_036940065.1 Cyclotella cf. meneghiniana
AAATTGTGAAAAACGCGATCTGCGTACTACGTTACGTCGTACCGTAAGGATCGGCATTAACATATGGTACAGGTTGAACGCGAAAAATTGCTCGAACGAACTTTAGAAAAAATTAAGCAAGCAGAACCAAAAGAAGTGAGGAAACGTCTCAGAGTTTCATTCAAAGGCGAAGAAGGTCTCGATGCTGGAGGCGTCACAAAAGAATTTTTCCAACTTCTAGGTGAGGAGCTTTTTAGTGCAAATTCAGGTTTATGGACGAGCAAGTATGGGGATGAAATCAATTGGTTCTCTTCTGACAACACCTGGGATATCAAAAGCTACGAGCTCATTGGAATTTTATTTGGGTTGGCCCTTTATAACTCAGTCCTCCTTGACGTGCGCTTTCCCTTGGCAGTGTACAGAAAAATTGTAAGTTGTGTCGTTGTCTGAATATCGGTATGTCGCGTCAATCTACTTTTAGAGTTTCTCACATTGCTGCTGTTGCTCGATATTTTAGCTTGGCCTGCCGTTGGGCCTCGAAGATATCATGGACGCAGATATAAGACGTGGTCTCCAACAACTCCTTGACTATGAATGTGACGACGTTGAGGACGTGTTCTGCCTCACGTTTGAAGTGACGTGGATGGAACTGGGGGAAGAGAAAAGAATCGAACTTAAACCCGGGGGAGCTGATGTCGCTGTTACTAAGCAGAACAAAGAGGAATACGTTTTGCGTTATGTTCGCTGGATCCTAGTTGACAGTATACAACAACAATGGAACTCGTTCGAAAAGGGTGTCATGATTGGTAAGAGTGTTCGACGCCTATCGTTTCAATACTATCTAGTTTACGCATCCAATATCACTCATCTTCATTCGCAGTTATGGAGTCTTCTAGCTTAGACTTGTTTTTACCCGAAGAGTTGGAACTGTTAGTGGTTGGATCTCCCGAGCTTGACTTTAATGCTTTGGAAGCCAACACCAAGTACGAAGGAGGGTATACAAAAGATTCTGATACTGTCATGAACTTTTGGAAATTTGTCAAGCAAGCTGACAGAGAGACTCAGATAAAGCTATTGAAATTTGCCACTGCATCGAGCAAGGCGACGATTGGAGGATCGGGGAAGCTTCCTTTTGTTATTCAACGTGCTGGTCCTGACTCGCATCAGTTGCCAACTAGTCATACATGCTTTAACACGTGAGTTAATCTGTCCTGTAGTGTCGATTTTTCTGGGAACCAATGAACTACACATGTAACTGATCCATCATGATTCTTCTGTCGTATTAGTCTTCTTCTCCCGGATTATGGATCTAATTATGACAAATTGGCGTCATGTCTTGGTCGTGCTATTCTGGAATGTGAAGGTTTTGGGCTGGAGTAATATGTACGAATTAAATTATTATTATTATGTTGAAAGTACAAACAAAATATTGAAGCTTCATTTTAGTCTTGATCATGATTCGGGCACGACACATGTCATTATCCAACACTGGCCACGTCTGTTGCTGGACTAATTGTTCGACATCGTGGACATATTACCAGCCCTGCACCAATGTTTACTTTCAACCCAGCTCGGCATTTACCACATCTCACAATATGTTCACATGGACCTATCGGCAGGTGACCCTCCTCCACTGAAACATTCGCCCACCTGTCTTTTGAAGACGATGTCGATGATCCCTCTTCTCTCTTCTCATCATCTTCGGCACTGACTGGACCAGGATCAACAAAAATGCCTCTGCATAATTCGTAATTTCCATCACTTCTGCCGTCCATAACACTCCCAATCAAAGCTTCTGGCAAAGGCAATGGCTCATCCGGAGGTGGAGGGAGCATCGGTTCCCTCCTCGACATTCTCTCTTCACTCATAGGCGGGACATCCCAAATCATCAACCTCGGCCTCAACGATGCATCGTACCCACTCGACGCCAGCCTAACCCCTCCTTCTGCCTCCAACCTCAACATTTCTTCATACTGTCCACTTTGTCGAAGATTATACCCCAGGCGTCGATTCAAATTCTCCTGGACCGTATGAACGGCCTCCACTCTCCGTGAGTACAACTTTGCCTCGTCCAAATGTCCAATATCGTAATGACGCCGATCATCATTGAAATTGATGCATACGATTCCCGGTCTCGAGGGTGCCGGTTGACAATTTTCCCACACTCTTCTCTGTCCGCGACGCCCATCATTTTGCGAACGTGCATCCAACTCCAACAGTGCCTCATCGGCGGCCCCGACGGTATTCTGCAGCGATTCCCGATCGTTGGCTTCTAAAATTGCACGCAAGACACTGGTTGGATAATCATCGCCTACGCCGAGGGAGGTGCGGAGTTCACGTATTCTTTCATCGTCCGCATTATCGTGTTCGTCGTCTTGGCGGTCGTCGGAGTGGATGGTGGAGGCAGTGGCATCGGCTTGTGTTTGTGTGAGTGAGGAGGAAGGCGAGGCTGGCGTCAGTGAGGAGGAGGGTGAGGCAGGGGCGGGATCGGATATGGTGCTGTCGTTGTTGACTGCTTCCTCGTTTAGAGATATGGGGAAAATTGAATTGTCCATTTTGGAGATTGTTGTAATATCAGGTTCAATCAGCCATAAAAATATGTCCAATCAGTTATTATAGATATTATTATATTATTTGTTTCATGTCGTGTAGTCGTGCATATGAATTACTTATCTGGATTGTTGGGGTGTTAGTTACGTCAGAGGTTAATTCTCTCTCCGCGTTGGAGCAGGTTGGACGAGGATATCGGAACACGTCCCATACTAGGTAGACGCTCTTGGTCCTAGAAAATATTAGGCCCAGTCCATTGTTTGTCCTGTTTCCCGGCCATCCGGCGACGGGTGTATTATTATGGTGCGTTATCGTACCTCATCGCGCCAGAGGTAATCATAATCATGGCGCGGGTAAATTTTATCAAGAAATAATATACTATGGAACTATTATGGTACCGTACCTCTCGAGACTGGAAGAAACATTGAAATGATATAGAACGACACTTTCCCAACTAACGCTCTTCAGCGGTGCTATCCCAAACAATGGCTACCAAATCAACGTCGCCATCGCGACGATCCCCTCGTCTGTCTAATAAAGAGGCGATCGGTTCATCGCTTGAAAAGACACCTCTTCAAATAAGACAGAGAGCTACAAAAACGTGCGGTTCGCGCCACCGAACTATTTTTTTTTCTGACAACAACGATTACGGCGACAACGAGGTCGTTCCCTTCCTAGCACTAGAAACACCCAAACGAAATCCTCGCAATGTCGCCTGGTCCGATTTGCAAGAGGCCCCAAAATTATCTACCAAGCCCCAACAAGCGACGCAACAACAGCAAACAGCCTCAATCAACAAATCTAGGGTCAAAAAACGACGTGGTATTTCCCCCACCGCACACTGTCGAGCGATCGTGGGTAGCTTGCTATCCTCGCCATTCGATCCGTCCTTTCTATCTTCCCCCAACAAATTGTTTAGTGCGTTCGTCTCGCCCCGCCAACGATCTACCGCGGAGGCAACCTTGTTTCATGTCACGAGTAAGAGGGGGGAGAGCCATACTTCTGGGGGAAAAAATCGTAATTCGTCTTCGTTGGAGGAGGGAGAGCATGGCGTCAAAGGCCAGGACATTCATGCTCCTGCTGCTGCTTCGTCTCCAACAACGTCCCCCTTGAAGCAGAGCAGGGCATCGCATTCTCCCTTGCGACGTCTCAGGGCAAAACCCCATATTCACTCACCGGATCTGGCCGATTTCAAAATTCTACAGAGACGAACGAACAGAAAAATAAATCAGTCTTCGTCGACGGCAAAGAACGCAAAACAAACCAAGACTGAAAACTATTCTCACCGTCGCGGTAAGCCCTTCCTCCTCTATTGTAAAGCCAATAGAGAAAGGGTCAAGTTAGAAAACCCCGTTGTCGTTGGAGCTAAGGCAATTGTAAGTCAGTCTACTGTCTCTCTCAAGATTCAGCTCATCTATGTCATGTAACATTCGACTTCCTCGTTGGCAATCCCGTTTGATCCATTGAAGAATACTATCCTATTCGCAGAATTCAACAACCTCGCCTCTCACGAAACCGCCCAGTGGTACGAACAAGCCGCATCTCATGACTTGACAACGAACAATTTGACCACTGCCAGCGGCGACGACACGAAAACAACAGACACGGTGACAATCGAACCCCCCCGAAGAAAAAGTTGCCCCCCCAAATTTTATCACGATTTAGTCTTTGATAAAAGTTGCAGTCCATCGAATCGCGAGAGTCCGTCCAAATTTGACAGTCCTTCGTCGTTTGGATTGATTACATCTTTTGACATGGAGAGCAATGAATCTTTGAGTAAAGGCGCTGATGGAAGGTCGGGTGTGTCAAAGAAGAGAACAAGACCAAGCATTTCGAAAGGAGGGGATGGGGCATCCTCTGCGAAGAAGGATGAGTCTGCCATGGCCGATGATACTATCACAAACAAGTCACTGGCACGCACGAAAAGTCTCGTGGCGTCGACCACCGAGGTTCATCCTACCGAATCTTTTAAGGACTCGAACGAGAGTAAAAACGGTAGAGCTGAGAAGGAAAAGAAGAAGCGTCGAAGAGGACGCACTCAACGTTCTTCCTTGTTATCTGAATTCGTCCTTCTAGATGTCATCTCCAGCAAGGTGTTTGATGCACCCGTCTCTCCCATTCGTGCCACACATCTTCCTGTCGTCACCATGGACGGAGCACCCAATCAGGTCATTCAGGGGGAACCCTCCGACAATGTGAAAAATACCACTATCAAGAGTGAGACACTGTCGAACAAGGAGATCAAAGAAATTCTGTCGAAAAAACGGAAAAAATCTGCCGAAAGGGCAAAGAAGGCGGCAGCTAAAAAAGAAGCAGCCAAGATTGCCAAATCAAGCGCCAACTCTACAAAGCTTGATGAGGACGGGAGGAGTAACGCCAATCACGGGGTTGGAGATTCAACCGATCCTGTGGCAATTTTTGCCAAGAAGGCTCCAGTTCAAGATAATCTCATCCTTCGTCTCTTGACTGAAGATACAGATATTTGTGACAAGTTAGCATCGGGAGAAAACAGCGCTTTTGTATCGGTCGATGAAGCTCCCCCTGAGGAATGGCATGACAGAAATCCAATACTTTGTGAGGGTCTTCATGAGTCACCTGACGTATGTGAAACAAAAACCATCGTGACGAAATTGCCGCCTGTCATGGAGGCTCCTCCTCAAGATATGCCCTCCTCAGTTAGAGAGGACGTGTCTTCTCTCCAGAGAGAAAATGATGTTTCGAAGTCTTCCTCCTTGAAAACATCTCCTGATTGTCCCCGGCGTAATAAACGACATAGAACATCTTCGCTGGAAAAATCATCAGTGGCGGCTTCTTCTGTCTCCGAAGATTCAAGCCAGGCAAGCAAGAGGCGTAAGACAGAAAAGAGCGAAACCATCAGCAATAAACAACTTGGTCTTCATCTCCAGAAAATGCAAAAGCAAAACGCCGAGAGAGCAAAGAAGGCAGCAGCCAAACAAGAAAAGTCCATGTCGATCTCTATGCCTGAATCAGCATCATTACCAACGGGACCAATGGAATCTGAACATCCCCTCACGGAACAAAAAGAATTGCGTAATGAAGAGCTTTCTGTAAATCCTGACGCATCCATCGCATCCCCGGAATCTCCGTTACGTGCAAAACGTCTATTATCTGCTCTATACGAAGATAGTCCTGTTCCCATCGAAGAAGACAAGGAATCTGCGTCCCTCCTGTCTCGTAATTTATTGAACGTAGTAGAATTGACGAGGCACTCTGATCTGTCTTGCGTAGCGGAGCAAAACGAAGACGTACCTACCGAAGTTGTGCCGCCGCCTATTGCCTCGGAAGTATCTGGAGCGGCAGCGTCAATGACAGAAACGCGGACTGAGGAGTCTAACGTTTTATTACTGATCGATAAACAAGATGGTGATAAGTGCTTTGGACCTTCTCAAAACGAAAGTGACGCGATTGATGTAAATCCAGCTGCTTCGCTCTCACACGTTGATATTGCTGAAACCGAAGGTGCCAATACATCCCTCCATCTCAAACCATCTACTGCATTCAAAGGGAGTGTATCGGAAGCCGTCTTTTCGGATCATGCAATGCGTTCCGAGGATCCAGCGCACTGTTCCCGAGAAAGCGGTGATGCTGATAGTAATGATTTAGGCTTAGATTCATCGACGCTTCCTGTTGTCGCGGAAGATACCTCTCATCTTATCACGACGCAACACATCGAAAAGATTGGTACTCGTTATTCACCTCTTCCTAACAACGCTGCTCCTCGGACTCAATCTCGAAAGAACAACACCAATTCCCAGCCAATGGTAACAACGGATTCTTTTCGGGATATTTCCATCGCACGGACAGATCACGAGGAAAAACAACTCCGAATTATGCTTGCTGAGAGGCAGTATCAAGAGAAATTGGCGGAATTAGGTCGTTTGGAATTAGAAACCAAGATGATGGCTGAGAGAATGCTCGCGATTGAGGAGAGGGTGAGAGGCATCGATTCCTTAACTGCCTTCCATAGAGTAGATGAATTCAACCCCCCAGAGCGTTTTGAATCTGTAGTGTCTCGAACATACCATTCAGAAATCTTGTCTTCTCAAAAGCGAAGACGATTTCATTCGCCTCATTACTGCGATGCTTCAGTGGATGAATATGCCAGCTCTCATCATTTTTCAAGACGACGAAGTCATAGCGTCGTTAGAGAAGAAAGACAATCGGTTCGGAATTCGAGTCCAAGACATAGGGCACTGCATACTTCGCCGAAAAGGAGGGAAAAAATGAAGATTGACCTTTCTAAGTACAGGGAGCACTCAAGTGATAGTTCGGATGGGGAGTTTGAACGTTCTCGCCGCAGCTCGATTAAAAGACGACAGAGGAAGGAGAAGACTCGTCGTAGACGAAGCGAGGACTTCAGTGAAAGTTCGCTTGTAGAATTTGAACAGTCTCATCGTAGCGCGCGCGAAAAGTCGAAGGAAAAGGAAAATATCCGATCCAGGCAACGCCATGTCTCAGGAGATCGTTCACGTAAAGACTTCGAACATCTTCGACATGGCAGCAATAGTGAACAGAAGAAATCATCAGTATCTCGCAAAAAAATCCATCGCGTGGAACGCCCTAGAACAGAAAAGCTTGTTCAGTTGACAGAGTCGAGAGATCGTTCACGAGTGGTATTAGAACATGCTCGACACGAAAGCAGTAGTGGAGATAACAAAGCACCGGTATCTCGCAAACAACGTGGTCGCTCTGAAAGCCCTAGACTATCAACGTCGGGTCAGTTGAGCGAATCAAGAGACCGTTCACCAGTGGAATCCGAGCGTCCTCGACCCAACAAAAATATTCGACGAAAGAAGTCATCAGTATCTCGCAAACAACTCAGTCGCGCGGAAAGCCCGAGAAGAGCAAAGTCAGGTCAGTTAAGCGTTTTAGAAGATATTGGGACGCAACTTGAAGCCCTGCCGCGAGACGTCGAAAGTGACAAACCTACCGGGCAGGTTTCTTTTATTCGGCAAGATAGCCCTCGAGCAAAGGCTTTAATCTCAAAGAAAAGTGCTAAGGCCACGTCTGCGATTAGCGAAGCAGTAGAAGACATTGAAATCTCAATAAATGATTTAAGTAACGACATCATCGTCAAGCCTGACAATACAAATGTGGATACGGGCAATCAAATCCAGGCAATAAAACCAGCAACACAGTCTTGCTGGCTTGCTGGGGAAGATACCTCAGACAGCGACTGGGACTTCGAAGGACCCATGATATTACCACCTCCGCCATTGTAAATTTATATCTGTTTTACAATTCAATTCAATACTTAATCTATCTAACATGAATATATATCGTTGCAAAGCACACAAGGTATAATGGAACAAAAATGGCTGATCCTGTTGTTGACATATAGTAGCGATTTCTCCAATTCTCACTTTTTCTTTTTGAATAATAACATTTTCCCAAGCACCGATTTCTTCTTCTGATAAGATCGCGAGTTTTCATTCGCTCCACCATCAGTATGAGCCATGTCATCCAGTTTCCTTGACGGAGCGGAGGAACTAGTTGGTAGGTTTGGCGTCAATGACGAGCTCGTTGCTGGATTTTCTGTAATGCCATTCGTGCGAGATTTCTGTTTAGGGCTTGATGGGGGGCTTTTTGTCTTGAAAAATTTAGGACTGGTCTTCGAAGGTGAGGGTTGTGACTTGGGTGGTCTGGGAGGGGGCTTCCTTTTATTTACCGACTTGTCCGTTACTTCAAATCCTTCTTGTACAATGGAACCAGGCACTGGGCGCAGAGGACCGATGTATCGAAGGAATGTGAGTTCTACACCCTGATTATGTGGGGTCCTTGATATCGTGGCTGCTACTTCATCAATAGAAGCATGCACCGCACTTGTTCCGTTGATTGCCGCTAACTGGTCCCCATGTTGAACACCTTTTCTGGCTCCGTTCCCGTCAGGAACAACTCTGGAGACCCAAGCCCCGATTTCGTGCTCTTGAAATAGAACTGCGTGATTTCAAACGAAAAGAGTGTTACACGAAATCGACGTGTTGGCAAATACAACAAAAGTGAGACAAACTTACGGCCAAGTGGAAGTTTGACGTTAACTACATGAAATTTGACATCAGTTAAGACGTCGATCTCTTTAGTCTCATCGAATTCTACGTCATGAATATGATGTACTGCTCGGGCTGCTGCCAGTGCTTGCTGCAAAAGGTAAGCTTCATCTTCGTCTTCATCTACGTTCGGTTCATCGAAGTCCGAGTACTTTGATTTGGCCTCACTTTCTGTATTCAAACTTTCCGTGTATTGGCTTTCGGAATATTCATTTGAAGTGACAACTGACCTTTCTCCCTCAACCTACAAGTTTTGTTTGGAATACACGATGTTTTGGTGAATAGAAATAAACATACGATAACAATACATGTGACGTAAGCTCACATTTTCAGCCTCGTTGGAAGGAAACAACACTCGTTCCACGTATCCAAACCAATCACCGGATTGCTTGGTATTTGCGTCGCTAAGCAAGGTGGACTGTCCATTTGTATTGTCATCTTGGTCTGTATCGAATGATTTCTCGTCATTTGCTTTCGTAGGCGATCCAAGGAGACCACCTAACGAGGCGGCGACCACAGTCATGGCAATGTCAACATGCTGTAGCAAGGACAATTCCTTCTGTCTCTCAACGGTGGCACCACTGCGACTGCTTTTGAAGCTGCTCCCGAAGGTGGACTCGTCATTTGTGTGGTAAGTGTCTTCGTCACTTTGATAACGCACTGTCTTTCTTTTGTGAGCGATCTGATCCGATTGATTAACCATTTCCTATGTCACGGATAAAAGACGGCGCGTGTGGATGTCCAATTCAAAAAGAATGCAATACAACAAAGAGCAAAGCCAATGCAACTCACGACTGATGCTAGAGACTTTATCTTCCTTGGGTAGACACCGCCGTCTATGGTTGACAATGACTTCCCTTTCCCTTGAGAGGAGGCAGATGATGGACTCGCCCTGGGACTCGCACTCTCTTCTTCTTCATCGCTATCGAAACTGTCCCCTCCTTCTCTGTCATCTTCGTCATCATTGGATTCAAGATGTGTCGACGCCGAATCAAAATGCCTGTCCTCCACAAGATAAGTGTGAATCGTGTTATCTTTATCTTTCGCAAATGCAACATTTTTATTGACCGCAGGTTTGCATTGCACTGATTTTGGCTCCGATACATTCTCAGAGTTATCGGAACCTACAGTGCTCATGCTGTCTCCCCTCAAGGCACGATTCTTCGCATTGTCTGCCTGTTTTAGGCCTTTGTTGATCTTCGCAAAAATATCTTGGGGGTTGACAGGGACGGCGGGTGGTTTATCTTCGGCCTGTCCCTTCTTGTCGAATGCAAATATGCTATCGTCGTCGTCATAATCTGATACTTGCTCTTTTTCAATACCTGTATCCAATTCATAGGGTATTTTTATGTTTGGCATTTTGACGGTGCCAATGGCAACCTTTTCCAATTCTTCATCTTCTTGTGTTGCGTGTGCTTTGTCAGATGGTGCACCGCTGGTCTTTTCGATGCCCCCGGCCCAATTAGTACTGGCATCGTCCCACTGTACAAATTCACGGTTGTCCTTGGCACCTGATGAACCACTGTTGTTCCAATCCCAAGACTTTGATGCTCCTATGAATTGGCGATGGCGCAACGGGCTCTTGTTATTGTCTTCGTCGAACTCGTCAGAACCCCAAAGATTCCGTTGTTTCTTAGTGGAAGAATTCCTCCATCCATGCTGATTGCCTTCGCTGTACTGACTTTCGGAGGGGGCATCCCATGATTTTGACAAACTAACAGCTCTCGTCTCGTCTAACTTGCTGCTGTCCCACGATCGAGACATTCCAATTCGTTGAGGTAGGACCACTTTCCGAGTGTCGCTGTATTCATCTTCGCCATTTTCTGGATCTTGCCATTCAACTGGACCTAAGGCTTGTTTCTTCCTGGTGTTCGCAGCATCTTGCTCTTGCTCATGTTTCTGGCTTTTACTATTAACCTTCCCTGGTAGCACGTAGTCTCCACTCCCTCCTCCATCTATATCAGCATATCTTTTCACGGTCGCAACAATCTCATTATACTTGTGACTATGACCTCGTACACTTCTCTTTTGTGGAATTTGATTCTCTTCGTTCCCATCTTCCCCCTCCTCATCGTGCGACCAAGAGTTATGGATGGCATACCTTGGATCGGACCTACCCTTCAAGCGATCGAGGGATTCAGCGCTCCCGACGTTCTCTATCATGAATTTTGGTTCCTTTTTTGAATGACGTTTCTTTTTTGGTCGATTCGTTTCTTTTTTACGGATGGGCGTGCCAGTGAGGGCTTGGTCTGAATCAAGAGTTTGACTTGATGATGCATGGACATAGCCGTTACTGTCACTGTCATTGACGCTATCATCTCCCAAAGGCGGAACCTCATTTCCATGTTGGTACCCTTCATCCTCGTTAGTATGGTATTCCAGGTCCGCACCACCGTCAAGCTGTTCTTCTGAGTCGATGGGGTCCTCATCGGGACTATGGATCACGTCTTGTTCGAAATACTCAGTATTGTTACTGTCATAATAGACAAAGTCATCATTTCCCTCAATGGTCATCATTTTACTTCCGTCCTTGTGGTTGGGACTGTAGACGTTAAGATCGTCATCAGCTTCTGTTAGATCGTTATAATGGTGATGTTGAGGTAGTTGGGTATGTACAAATAGTTCGGGTTGAGGTCGTGAGAAGTGCNCGTGGTGCCTGCTGCTGCTGCTGCTGCGGCAATTGGTGGTGTGGGTGTTGTTCCTCTAATCGGTGTGGTAATTGTTGCTGCGGCTGCTCAAAATTCCGATGGTGCACAATCCGCGGCGAATAAATCCTCTGAAAATTTGCATCTTCAAAAAAAGGAGACATCGCCCTTTCACTCGGAACGGTAACAGGCGAAGGAGCAAATGGATCAAATGCGTCATCAGTCCCACTCAAGGACGAATGACTCGTATCTCCAGAAAAGTGCTCTCTCCTCCGCCCATGCCCCTCGATCATCTCCTGGTTTTTCCTTTGCACGATTTCGATGGCTTCTCTCCGTTCTATTTGCAATCTTTGCATTCTATCAACATCGTATTGCTGATGTTCGTTCTCGTTTGATAAGTCGTAATCACGTTGGTGACGGGAGGGAAAAGTTGTGGCTGTTGAAGGAAGCTGATAATTGGCATTGTAAGATTCGTTTTGGCGTGTGCGGGATTCAAAGTCTGTGAAGGAATGGTGTGGTGGAGAAGCGGGGGGTGGAAGGAGTGGGTTGTTGTGATGGTGCTGCTGGCGGCGTGGCTGCTGCTGTTGTTCCTGTTGTTCTTGATGCTCCAGTTGTTGTTGTTGTTGTTNGCTGCTGCTGTTGCTGTTGCTGCTGCCGTGGAGGCCTATCTACAGGGGACGGACTATGACGCTGGTGCGGCTTGAAGTGTTGCTGCAGAGTAATTTCGGTATCACTTCCCCTCGCCGCACCCGCCGCTGTAGGAGAAACGGCGATCTCGACAACTAAATCGTCCTCGGTCTCGAGCGAATTGATCCCACGTACATTTCGTGATCGGCTCCGGCTCCTGGCGCCTGGAACCTCTGACGTCGGAGACAAGGCGGGCTTTTCCTTCGTAACTTGCTCCGATGAAACTTCGTCCACTTTCATTTCTTCCGTCGAACTAGTCGCAGCTGCCGCCACAGCCACTGCCAACAGTAATTCTTTCGCCACCGTTTGCCGAGCGGGAGAAATGGGTGCAGACTCGGGACTTGGACGGAGCGTTCCTCCCTTTTCTCGCTTCATTTTCATGCGCATGTGAGCGCTCCGTGCTAGGGGACCGCTCATGGCCTCGTTACTGATTTGCACCTTAAAACGTTAGGTAGATTTGATTCGATTGTTGAGGTAATGGAGTTTCGATTGGTCCTTCCTCCTCTTACCCACAATCATGGTCACTGGTATTCGGTGCTTCGCAACTCTTCGCAACACATGAATGTCACGGGTTCCGGGACAGAAGTGATGCGAGAGACACAACAGGGCAGTGATCGTGAGTCCGATGATCTATCTCACAAAACATGCATAAAGTACTCAAGACCTCTCTCTAGACTTCGAGTCCTCTAGGTGGACGTTTTGGAGGGATTATTTTGACTTGGTTCGGCACATGGGCGGTTGGCGAAGATGGGAAATCCAGAATACATTCATTTATGAAGATGTTTCATAAACTCGACGCATCCGTTCGGACAAATTTGGAATGCTTTGCGGAGATTTATCGGAAGGGAAGGAAGATCTCAGAATAGGGAAGCAAATTTGTCAGGCAAATAGAGGCTACGATAATTGTGAGAGAAAATGCGACTCCAAAGGAATTATAAATAAATTTATTTTTCTTGAGGCTGTCATTTTGTAAACCTGTAACTGTAATCCATAAGGCGTTAGTGACTTACCCTCGGAGTCTTGTTTCCTTAGGATTTTGTATTCATCTGTATCCATAGATTATTCATAAAATACTACCAAAATAGTATTTTATTTTA
>JALLPD010001200.1:0-12706 GCA_036940065.1 Cyclotella cf. meneghiniana
TTTGCTAAGAAAAGGGAGTTTGGAATGATTTCAATTACGGCACAAAATTAAGAAATGCCCTTCCAAATCGCTTCCGAATCACTTCCGAATTCGATGTTTGGAACTGGTTATTTGGACATTTGAACAGATAGAGGAACTACGGTAGACAGCCATTTGGAAGAGCCTCTCTCAATTTCATGCCCTAATTGTATTTCTTCCAAATCCTTCCAAACTTTCTTTTCCAATGTTGCCAAAAAATATGGTGCGATTATACATTTCACGTCTGACACTCCAAAAAATATGGCGTGGTTATACATTTCACGTCTGACATTCCATCCGGTCCAGAAAATTATTATGACCTTGACTGGTGAATTGTGCAGTCAGGTTCTCTAATGCATGAAAATGCATGCCATATATATGGATATTTAGTTATTTGGTGGAGGTATGAGTAGAAAAGTAATTTGGACAAAAAACAGCCTGTCCGGACATGGCGACTTTTTTCCAAATTTTTCTGTGTTTGGAAGAAAAGATCACACATTTGAATATTTGGAAGAGTTTTGGCACCAATTTGGAAGAACCAAATATTTGGATATTTGGTTGTTTGAACAAATAGACAAATTACGGCAGACACCCATTTTAAAGGATAAAATATAGGCCAATGTTTTACTTTCTGTTTTTTTTTTCTTCATAAAATAGGATAGCATCAAGATACCCTCAATCGATGTGCTAATTTGGGGATGATATCCATCACTGAAGATGGCATTATATACAAAGAGCTGAAATCATTTTGCTCCACACAGTTATGTGCGGGTGAGTTTGGCGTCGATTTTAGGGAAACTGCATGCACTTGAACTTGACTATGTCAATCGATTCAACATCGTAGTTTATCAATGCAAATTGGTCCCTAACATCCCCAAACCGAATAATCTATCCTGAATGCTAAGGAACACAGCATCATCAATTTCTGCTTTAATATTATAACCAAGGGATCTGTCTGACACAGAATATCAGGGATATCAACATGAGATGTCAGACAATTGTGGTTTTTCAGGGTTTCTGCCCAAAATCTCACCTTTCATAACTTCAACTATGGCCAGCAAAAAAGAGCAACTCAACCCTCATGTGTTTGACTTAATACCTCATTTGTTGTTGCCCACCTGCCCACTATTGAGTGATTAGCCACCAGAGAAAGTGCTGGAGAAAGATGAACAGAATTGTCACATGGGTCAAGATAGTATTAATGTCACCAAAGCCCCTTTCCTGTGATAAACCGTTTTGCCTGCCATGGTCCACATCATTTTTTGTCCCCAATTTTGATGTGTCCTTCCACACAAAAATATATGCTTAGTCAGTTTTTCATAAGAACTGTATAAATGATTTGCCTTTTACAGGTATGTTAGAGGACCTTGGATCAAAACCATAACAGCCCTGGAAATTTGAGACAATGAGAGCTGAATATATCACCTTCCGCAACTCTAGAACTGAAATGCCTTGACATAAAGTCTATTGTGATACCTGAGACTGGCCACAATTTGGAGTATGAGAAAGTTATAGCAAGATAACCAGGAGGGTAGAATCACTCTTAAAGGGTGAATCCACCCTGCTGTGTAAGGGGCCAAAATGAAAGGCATTTGATTGTACCTATCTATTGATGTAGCAAGAAAGCATGCAGACAATGAAAATTATCACATGCACATGCAGGCATCAATGGTAGCTTTGTCCTACTTAATTTAAAAATTCTGCCTATATTTTGATGATTATTCAATGAACTGCCACACCATGACAGGTCAATGGACCAAAATATTCATGCAACACTCTCGTTCAGTGCATGGGTCTTCATTGTATTTGGTATTGTGTTTGAGATGCCCTTGTGGCAGTTAATACAGTCATAGAAACAGAGGGTTTTACCCATTTATTATCCTTTTTTGGCATACAAGTAACGTTTAGATGGATGGAAAGAAATTTTTAAATTAGCTTTTTTGAGTGATTTATCTAGATGAGGTGTGTCCAGTGCCCTCCGGTTATTCATTGCTGCAAACCTCTGATGCTAAAAAAAGGGTTGCAATCGTCTCAAATCCCACTCCCCATGCACAAATCTTATGAAAAAGCAACTAACAAAACTTAGACAACCACTGAATTGCATAGTTACATCATTCCAAAGCATTGGCCACTCTGTAGCTGTCAAGGGTGCCATTGTTCTTCAAATCAATCACGTGTTGCTGTCATATCAGTTATCATAGTGTTATTTAATAATTCTTTGTCATTTTGATTGGAGCTTCCCAAAAAGCACTTTCAAATTAGGTACAATGCATAAAAATCAAATCAATGTTTGTATTTTATTTATTTCTAATGTGTGTATTTGGTATTTAATACCATTACCTAATTTATTGTAGCTGTTCATTTATTAGAATCAGGATATGGTTGGCTGGGACAACCTTTTTAAGAACCTTTTCAGCGAGCGACTCATTTTGCACAACACTTCAAACCTACCTTGAATTGGCCTCGGCATCCTGATTTGGACCTGTCACAACCTTCAATACCTCATCAATATAACTCGTCAGTAGTTGTTTTATAGGAATACAAATAAACATCATCATCTAGTTGAAGATAAAGCAGCTGCTGACCACATCATTATTTTGGAATGTTCAAAACAATGATGGTGGTGGACCCCTCTGAGTTTCTTTCTTGTCATAAGAGTGTGCTTCGATGTGACTTTATCACCCTTGGTGAAGCTGAGGCAACAAACAAATCTGGCTACATCAAGTTAACTATGTCTGCCTTGTGGCTGCGGCACTACAACTACAACCAGAGACCAAACTTCCGACTGATCTCTCTGTCACCTCTGGACTTCAAGTCACCACATCACAGTCAATGATCTTGCAAAATGTGTGTGGCTGTGACATATTCTTCCCTTGGTCTCCCTGGACCGACTGCACCTCATCTCAAAATTATGGAGAAGGAATCATCTGCTTACTCCTGTATGGATCTTTTATTAATTTGTGGAAAGAAAGACCTTTTTCAATAACATTGTCATTAGATAGATAATTCTTGCAAGTTATAAATTGATATTTGACATTTGATAATTTGCATAAGTTTGACAAAAAATTGTAAATTTTTTTAAGTGACACTCAGGAAATTCTCGCCAATCATGATTTTTTATTCTTAGCAAAGATCAGTTTAACTATAAACCAGTGCCAATATCAATATAAAATATAAAAATACCAAAATGACCATATTGAAATTGTTGCAGGTTTTGTCTTAAACTAGCAGCTTTTGGTTAAGGTTAATTTTTGTATTATGAACCTTTTAGTTTGCATATCCTGTGTAGTTTGTTCAAAGTACATTATATATTTATATTACACACTGGTTTTGATGAGTTGTGTCCAATAATTGCATGATGATGCACTCAGGTGATGTCACGTTGGATGGTCTGGTTGCTTGTGGTGGTGTTATGGGTAGTGATGGTGATGGCTGATGACAGCACAACATCATGGAGTTTTAGAATTCTGATTTTCTTTATGAACAATGCTTGTTAGTTTATTGGACAATCAAAAGAGAGGCATATATTATTGTACAATTCCTCCTTAATGTTTTCTCAATCTTGTAGCTTGACTGATGTTACAACCAGTGTCTTGAGATAAAATTTTAGTAGGTTTCATTCCTAATGAGATTTCTACAATCTTGTGCCTAAGAACTGTCCAACAAGGTGGTGCAATGATTGGAATATCTTGAAAATTTATTGAAATGTACCAGGTTCTACAGCTGTCCATATCACGCAGCTGCAATGACTTAGTTCTCCGTATTCATTTTACACAGCATTAACAATCAGACTCAGGCTAAGTAAATGTACGGCAAAATTTGACCAAACCAGCAAAAATGGGGCATGAATTATTTTTATATCAAGAAATATGTGCCACACAAGTGAATGCTGATCACTATCCTTCTTCTACACAAAGAGGTTTGTGAATCCATGATGTGGCAACAAGTCCCCCTTATCTGGTATTCCATTCACACAATTCACATCTTCTTTCTCATTTCAACTGACTGGATGGTACAGGAGAGCAAGCACAAGTGACAGAAATATGAAGACTCAAACTCAATTGTCAGAGAGACAACAAAGATCAGACACAAATCCCATGATGCAATTGGATGTGATGAGACATTTTTACTCGATTTAAAATGATTTTAATCAAATTGACCTAATGTGACATCAAAATGCACAGACATGATCTCACTCAAATCTTCCTGAGATGCAAAAGATGGATCAGATGCAAAAGATGGATTGTTGCAAGAATTTTCATGAATTTCCTGTGAATCTTTTATAAATTTACTCTGTTTTGGCAACATCTAGATTAGTAATGGTTGTTGTGAGAAGAACTTCCTTGAACTTTTTTCCACAATGCCATGGTAATATAATACCACCCCATTCTGCATCTAAAATCAGATTGTCACAGTGGAATACACCTGTCAAAATATTTTTTACACTAACAAATATTGACCAACCTTTCTCTTACCTCCCCACATCCTTCCGGTTCTTCCCCCATCACTGCCACCTCGTATCGCCCATTCCCCTTTTTCCACCATCTTGAAATCAAGATGGTGACTTTTGACTGTCTTTCATCAGAAATCCACCATTGGTTATTGTTGTGATCAACATGAATACCTTGAAAAAAATGCTGCATATTAGGTGCCATATTGAGTATTGCACATTCCTAAAATGTTAAACCTGAGACAATAGGATGATTCAGGAACATGTAATATTGTGTTTTAACAGAGTCAACTGCTCTCAATGTATTGTGCTGGATCCTATGGTTATTCAGGTGTGATTATTACTTGTGCTGTGAAATAAAAAAAATAGAATTAAAAAAAAATCAAAAGCAAGGTGCAAAACATACAAGACCAGCGTAGGAACAAATAAAATCTACCTTATCCAGGAAATAGGTGAGGATGTGCTAAATGTGTTACAATACAGATGCAATAATAGCATCACTTGTGGTGATGGCCAAGCAAGCTAGATATGAACACATGTCTCTCCGAGCCCCACTGGCAGCCATTCTTTTTTAAAAGATGGCAACCATGCTTTAATGATGCACAGGTTGCCTGGTTGTCTAGATAGTAGTTTAAGGTGACCTCCTCCTCACCCTTGTCAGTTGTATTGATAGTAATTTAGATTGAATAGATAACACAAAAAATTAATACAAACATGGAATGTCCTTTCTCTTATATCATGGGCAAGGTGATAGGAGCACTCATTGCAGATTTAACGATGGTACAGGACATCACACAAAAGACATCAATACCCAACAACAACACTGCTTTGGGGGGAGAGAAAGAAAAAATTGATAATGGTGCTGATGCCCACAAATATATTTCCTTAACATGGACCAGGTCATCACACAAGACACTGTTTTGGTAGTGCTAGTAACACTAGCATAGGTGCAGAGAGTGCAACCTGAGCAGATAGGAGAATGTTTGATTGTAGTAAATAGAAAAGAAAAGGTTTTCCAAATGATTGGAAGATATTTTTATAGGCTATTGATCTGGATATAACTGAGGACTGCAAACTGTTGGTCCTCATGTTTTTATCATGTCATTAACATGATGATCAATTTTCTACAGTGATTGCCGGAAAAATCTACCGTGGTTTGTCTTGGTCTTGCCAGGAGACTTGGTCTTGCTGACTTGTCTTGGTCTTGTCAAGATGTGTCTTGTCAGATGTCACGGTCTTGATCCTGGGAATACCATGCAGTTTTTTTGTACTTGGGATGATAGGTATCTAAAGGATACCTCCGATTTGTAGGGAATTCTTGTATCCCAATCGTGCATAGTTTTGGCAAGAGCCTCTGAGAGCATCTGTGACTTATGTCACTTGCCCCCATGAATGGAGCAATAAGGTGTTAATGCACACACAAAAGAAAGTTTGCACGGAAAAGATAACCTTGAGGAAAAAATATGGTGTGAATATGACAAAGCGTAAGTGCTATGGAGAGAGGGAATGTGACCACAGTGCTTCTAGTTTAGGCAAAATGTGGTGTCACTCTCCTCATGTTCAATCTTTCAGATTTAGTTCCATATTGAACCCTTATTGTGCCATTTGTATGAACTGATGTGGTGGTCCAAGGATCATTTTCAGATCAGCTTTCAGTTTTGCGGATAATACTGTCTTTTTGAAGCAGTACTTTGTCACTGGGTTGATAATCCCAGTGAATAAAGGCAATGTTTTCCTTATTTGTGCTTTTGTCTGTTTGTTTCTGTCTGTATTCTCCTATTTTTGTCAATTCAGCAAGAAATAGGATGTCAAACAACTTGTCCCATCCAAAAATTGCTGCCCCTGGTGAGGTTTTAAGTAATGTATGATAGGTAGAGCAAACAGTCCACAATGTCATTCTCAGTGATTGTGTCGGCCACATTAATTTTGGCTGTGCAGAGCATTGCCATTGCTGTTTGATGCACCTGCTCAAGTATTGTGTTTGCTTGTGAGTTCTTGACACTGTTTGGCTTATGCTTCAGACTATACAATTCACAGAAGGTCTTGAAGTGAAGTTTCAACTCACTTTCATTGTTGTAGATAATGTCTAGGTCCTGTGCACTATAGTTCCTACTGTAGCTGGCATTTTGTTGAAGTTGGGTTGTTTTGTTTGGATATGTGGGTCTTTGCCCTGTTCCCCCTTTGTACATATGGGAATATCAAGTGCAGGTGGTTCTGATATTGGCAACTACACAATTCCAAACCAGCTTGTTGCTGGGTCAAGCATTGTGATGCACACAAAGTCAATTTGTGTCTTGTCGTTGCCCTTGAGGGTGTAAGGTACTATCAGGTCCACACATAATGCCACCCATGGGTTGGCAATTGCATGTTTTGTTGGCAGTTTCCATATTTGTGTTGTCTGAGCTTCTTCACCTGGCAACTGTGACACGTTTGACATGTGCTTGGACTGTCATTCTGAGACCTTTCCAATACATTGATAGACAAAGAGTTTCTTCAAGATGCTTGGTCTCAGGGTGCTGGAGGGAGTGGTGGAACCAAGCTACCGCATTGTGTTGGATGTTTTCAGAATAATCATTTTGCCATCCTTACAGAGTACCTTGATGTTTTTGCCCATCTGGGTGGAAAATCATCCTTTGTCAGCTTGTTTGTTTAGGTTGTTGTCCTGTTGTATTGCCTCTAATTTCTCACTGGTTGTGTGTCTGGCGTGTTTGTGAACTGGCTGTGTACATTATTTCACCTTGTGGCAGAACATAGAATGAAAAAGGAGCGCCCCCATGAAAGTGGGTGATTTCAAACAACCCAGCAAATGGATGCTCTGACTTTGAGACCAGCAGAGTCACTGTGGGCTTATGATGATGGAACCGGTACACCGGGTGGTGGAGGTGGCAGTCATTGCGGTAGTAACAAATGCAATCAGTCCAGACACCAGCAAAGTACCAACGGCAATTCAAATGTGTTGGATGGTAGCTCAGGTAAGCTTTCACAACATATTATGTGTGCATTTCAAAGCCAAAGAAGTGCATGGAAAATCAAACCCCCTTGGCAGGTCCTGTGCAAAGCCAACACAAGTCTCTTGTTGCTGCTGGCAAAAATTGTCCAACCATACTTGAACTGAGGTATGTTGATAAGAGCCTGCCCTAAGCACTCAAGCGACAATCCTTAGAAAATTTGAGATTTCTATAGATGAAATGATAGATGTAGATAGTTTGTGATGATGTGGTTTGGTGGTTGTTGGGACTTTATTTTTATGAGCTCAAAATACATTTTTTTACAGAAACGGCTTGCAAAATACACATGCTTTTCACCATGCTTTTGAATGGCTTGCTAGATGTGCAAAGAACATGGATCAGTGGAGATATCTTCAAGATATATGTTCAAGTTGCATACTTGAATTTATTCCAGTTGCCTACTTGGATTTTTAAGATCCACAAAATTCAAACAGTCTGGCCATGATCTATCAATGTCACCAACATGTTCCGAGTGGAAGTTAATGTTTTACTTTGCACATTCTCATGAATTGTTGCACATTTGTGTGTGCTAGAGTTGAGACCTACAGGTCCCATTGCAATGCATGCGTGAGACTGAGGGGCCTTGCACTTATGGGATGGAGGTCCCGAATGGGACTTACTCCTCTCAGATAAGAAGGATTCAAAAAGGAAAATACATCCTGTGAGACATTTTAATAAATCCAAAAAAAGAACCTCATGTCATTATTGCAGGTAAAAAACTGGGTTTATTGGCATGGCAAGAAGGTTGGTGAATCTGCCTGAGACAGTACTTGTGGTATGTTAATTCTGATGCAAGAAGGTATGTAAGGTTAGAGAGGAGGATGGAATCAATGTTACTGTGTAAGGGATTGATGGCTTGGAGTTGATAAACTTTTTATCTAAAAATCTTATCATTTTACAATTCTAGTAATGACATCTACTATTAACAGCTCAGGTTGAATTAGGGTGTGAGCCTCCTAATATTGTTTGTTCTGAAATGTTTCCACACTGAATCTTGACTGTGCTGTTACAATGCACTTGCATAATGACATAGGGTCCTTTGTGTCTGCTTTTTGCTTTGAGGAGGATACCATCCTTAATAAGGAGGAATTGTTGTCTTATGGTATAATCAAATCTATCTGATTGTTGTTTTCACAAACATTATTTTGATCAACTAGCCTTTATCTATGTTCTCTCACCTTTTTCCAATCAGTCAGGTAGAAAAAATGTTAAAAAGCATGCCTCTACCAAATATGGCTTGACCAGGCAAAGAGCCTACCACCATGTGGTGTGCACTGCAAATGACCCATACAGTGCTTGTGATGAGGTCAGCTACATCCTCCATTGTTACTGTATCTTGCATGTCAAGGTTGGATGTGCAAATCGTGTCTGAGATAACAGCATATATGCATTCTAGGACGCCATTGGCTTGTGTATTCTCAATTGGGATTGGCTTACATACTATGACGTAGCTACTGCACTGGGCCTTGAAGTGGAGTTTATCAATTATCATAGATAATTAAGTTGCTCTAGGAAACAAGCACAAAGCTCTCACAGAAGACTTGTCAATGATCACTTCAGTGATCGCTTCACCTTTACATACATATGCAATGTTGACATTGGGAAGTTCAATGATCTTGAACCAGCTGGTGGTTGGATCAATCATCATTAACTACATGAAGTCCTAGACAATACCATCTTTGGCTTTAATAGTGGATGGACAAATGAGGTCAACACATACACATTTCCAAGGCTGCGTGATGGCCGTTTTGGGTGGAAGATGTCGGGACTTCCTTGTGGGTTTCTTGCCATTCTGGAAGGTGTCGCATATCTTTACAGTTTTCTGACTTGATATCTTATTCCATGCCAGTATAAAACAGAACACAGGGTCTCCTCAAGGTGTATTTCCCCAGAATGTTGAAGATAATGGTGGTACCAGTCAATAATGCAGGCCGGTAAAGTCTTTCCTGGAATTACAAGTTGATTGTCATCACAGACAAGGACTTCAGTATCATCAAATATCTTTAATGAGATGCATTTATCCTTTTAGTATGGCTTATCATCCTCAAAGTAAGGCTTTCGTATAGAACTTCTATGGTGATCATCAACACTTTCCTTAGTTGTTGGAGGGTAGAACTCATTTTATTCCTGCTCAATAGTAGCAAAAAAATGATTACAATCATATTTGCTCCCCAGATAGAAGCAAGAGGCACTTGTGTCTATGTAGATATCAAGGCATGATTCACACCCATGGTGGAAATCCTGTGGATGATAATCTGTGAGTTGCTTGATGAGCACACGACATTGGAACCAGTGAGCTTTAAGACAAGAACCTCTTGCATTTACACCTGGATCATACTCAAGGCAACTTATGGCGTCTGCTAAGGTATTGTCTATGCCCTTGACGTAGACAATTTCAGGGTCGTATTCCTCTAGTAAGAGTATCCACTGATTTACCTGGTCAGAGCTCATACCTAGGGCATCTCTCACAAGTTTCTTGTGAGATGTGTAGACCTGAATACACAGACCCCATAGCATGCCCTTAAATTCCTTTGGGCATTCTACTATCGGCAAAAGATCCAGTTCTGTGGCTGTGTACTTATCTGTGGTGAGCTAAGTTTGCAAATGAAAAAGGCCAAAGACCAGCCTCTCCGCATGATCATTGTACCCATGATTAAAGGCATCTGTGCAGATCTCAAAACCATCACTGTAGTATGGATAGGCTAACAAGATGTCTCTAACAATAGCACATTTGATGCCGTCAACAGCCTCCTGGTGCTTGTTGGTCCAGTACCAGTACCTCTTCTTGGTCCACTTCTTGTGAGTGGCCCCTGTTTCACCAGACTCAACAACTAGGTCAGTGAGTGGTGCAAGCAAATGACTAAGCTTTTCCCATAGATTCCAGTAATATTGATGCGTGCAATTCTTTGGCAGACTGAGATGACTTAAGAGTGAAAACAGCTGACACCTTATGAGGTTGAGGCCTGATACCCTCTCTTGTATGAATGTAGACAAGGAATTAATTTTGTTGTGTGCAAAATTGGATTTGCCTACCTATACACCAAGCCCTGCTTTTCTTAGCCACCAAAGGACCTCTTCCAGTTTGGTTAAGTGGTCGTTGAAGGTGCCTCTAGTCATGGTTACTAATCTATCAAGAAATGTACAAACATAGTCTAGCATCCTCATGATATCCAACATTTTCTCTTGAAAGATGTTTGGAGACCCAGCAACGCCCATTGGCAACCACAGATATAAGTATTTACTCCATGGTAAAATGATAGTACATAGCAACCGGATTCAAATGGTGTAAAAGCCATCTTGAGGTCTAGTGCCATACGTTAACTAAATCCCTCCATTTCTTGTAAAATGATAGATATTTTAGGAATGGGAAAAGGTGCTCTAACAAGTAATTTGTTCATCTCCCTAAAAACAGAAAAAGGAACTGTTTTATTTTTGGGGATGATAAAGTAGGAGAGGCCCATTCTGAAGCAGCCTGTCTCTTTAAAACTCCTATCTTTACCAACTGCTTGACCTCTTACTTAAGGGCATACAAATGAGCATGCAGGATATGGCATGGCCTGTTATTGTACAGTTTAGCAGCAGGTTTTTGCTTTAGACTGATTGGCTCTGTTTGCCAGTCACCTAACATTTTGTCAATCAGATCAACATAGTCTTCAAGCAATTTAAGCAATTTAACATGCTGCAAGGCGGGTGTCAAATCTGATGCTTCATATTTTGCATCCAGAATGTCCAAAGTACATTTCATGAGGGAAGCCATGCTGTTTGGTTTGACAAATTCCTTATGAATGTTATATTCCTGGTTCATGAAGGGTAAGAATGGTCATGTTTACAATTTTACATGGTCCAGTGTTATACTGTTACCAGTGAAGGCTAACTTGATGCCCATTGTGGACATAGTTTTGACTCCAATGGTAAGATCATACATGGGTAATCCTAATTGAGCCAGCAATGTAATGATGTCTGGCTTAATATGGACCATTTTAGACTGTGAGAATTCAGGAAGCAGGATCTCCATGTCAACCTCTTTTGCTTGTACCATTAGTGGTTTGCCATATTTGAGGTAAATAATGATATTTGCATTCTATGCATTTGGTTGTAGTGTGGGGATGCATGAACAAGAGGTTGCCATCAGCCCCACTGTCCAGAAGAACTTGCCAGACTCTTATGGCTGTCTTCTTTCCATTTAATATGAATATTCCACTAATAGTGCAGGAAATGCCATTGCAGTTGACAACTTTAGCTTCCAAAAGGTAGGAGGGTAGTGTCTACAACTTTATTGGCGATAGTATTATTGTTAGTAGATGTTTCATAACTAATTGGTGATGACATTTAGAGTTTACAACACTTTTAGTCTTATCATCTGTTTCTAACAACAATTTACTATTGTCTAGAGTGCCCAAGGACTCATTTGTTCCCTTTGTTATCTGCAATGATCATCTTGGCCTTATTCTTGCCATCATGGCCTTTGTGATACTCTTGATCATTTTCTCATTGCTCTTCTGCATAGCAGCCATGGCAATCAACACATCCAAATCTTGCTTAGCATGAGTATGAATAGAATTTACAGCTTGTCTTTTATGAGTTCTTTCACCGTTCCACTTATGGTACTGGCTCATGTTATGGGTGTGCATGATCTTGGGGGAGTTCTTGGCACAATGCTGATAGAGCTGATGATGGGTCACAGGCTTGGTAGCCTCTTCCTTCCTAGCTTTCTTTGGGATGCAAAAACCAGCAGACTTAGTCATGTTGGTGCCTGCACTGGCATCCTTTTCCTTCCAGCTGTGTTCTTGAGCTGTTCCATCAAGTGGCATTGGTGTTGTTTCTGTTTCAAAAATCATGAGATCTTTCTTGAGCTTATTGAGGTCCATGGGGAAATGCTAACCCTTGTACTCATAGTATGCCATGACAATACTGGATAGCTATGCGCTTAGCACTATGGTGCACATCTCCTACTCAAAGTCCTTGGAAGGGACAGGGGGGTCCTGTGATACTCTTGATAGAGGGGTAGTATGACAACATGTCGTTGAATTCCTCCAACCTGAATGCCTTGTTGAATGGAGACTTGTGCCAGGGAATCTTGACAGTGGTTGACATGTAGTGTTCATTACACTTGGCGGCATGTTGGTGCACGTCAAGAGCATCATGCATTTGTAGCACTGGGAGAGAGCCTCAAGGGTTAATCCGGCTGGCCTTTCTACCTTCTTGCCATTGAGGGTGATATGGGTTGAGA